>ML796488.1:185286-261411 GCA_009831015.1 Picea engelmannii | reverse complement strand
TGTGTATCTTTGGATTTCATCTATCAGACCAGCTTATACATTGGTGATATTGGTCCATTGTCATTTGTTTTTTTATTTTTGTTCCTATGCTCATAGTTTTATTTAGTTTTTGTTTAATTCTTGTTAATAGCTTTGTTGTTTTCCTTCTAACCTTTTACCATACAGCTGTCATGACTAGCAGAGCCCAACTAGGCATGTAAGCACTCACTTTTTGCTCATCAAATGACGAAAAGAGTGCAAACACTTGCGAACTAGCTTGCTTGTGATTAGATGATAGGTAAGGTGCACTGTGCCACTCTGGATAGAGGATACTTTGTATATCCATGCACCCTTCTCTACATCTCCATATGTATCCTTTATTTTCTAGGAAAGAGTGTGATCTGTGGTTTTCCCAGGGTAAAAATCATGTGGGTCGGGGCCTTGCATGCTTAGCCCTGTGATCTGATTGATCATTATCAGATCCACTATGATGCGTCGGTTCAACCACAAGTATCCTCCATGGTAGAAAGACAGTAGTAGCTTAACATAGACATTCACTTCTTGATGTCTCCTGAAGTGAGGAATCTTCATTACATTAAGTAGTGTGGACTGCGCGAGGTTCTTGGTCCATGACTAAGCGGTAACCTTTGAGTTATTTCCTTTTGTGTGCATTAGATACTTATGAGGGGCGAGCATACTTTAAACCTTCCTGTCATCGATGTTAAAGTCACTGAACTTCAACGCAGTGAGCTTATCCTAGTTGGAACGAACTGCGCGCACCCCTTTTGGAAGGTACACAGTGATCAAAGCATACTCGAAGTCGTGGGGTACACTATCATGATTGATGGCACTTCTCAGAGGTGGTAGGTAAGTAGGTAGAATGCTCAGAATTAGCTTGGCATTCGTGATATTGTCTCTATGCTTCATTTGTTTCTCATCAGTTGGCCGTGATGGACCAGCGTGAGAAGTGGAAGGAGAGGCCTGCAATCCTCTCATCAACGATGCTTGGATAGTTGTAGATAACCCTCACTCCGACATGACTCTCTCAGTCATCAAGTCGATCATAAATTCTTCAACAACTTTCTCTGTTGCGCTGAGCTTGTCCGACATACAAGCTTGGGGCTCACTATATCAGGTGTGGGATTAATTCAGAGTCTGCAGTGAAAATTATGGGAACAAGGTAATGATTGCGGTGCGAAATAAGCTTAGGCTTCAGGCTCAATTTCTCAGTTAGAAAAATTGTTCTCGGTGCATGGCGTGATGGACGAAATAGGAAACTCGACAACGGTCTGATTGCAATAGGTATGAACATCTATTAATATTTGTTCTATCTGTTATGGCATGGTCTAACAGTCTGATGAGGAACCTTTATTGTCTTTCTGCCCGTTCGAAGCAGAAGGCGAACAGATATAACGGTCCCAATGGCTATATTGCTTTGCCATGTTGAAGTGCCATATGTCGTTGCTATGATATCCCGACGAAGTTCCAATTCTTCATATTTTCTTTCTACGAAGTTCCCTCTAGAATCTTCTGTAATTTTTCAATCTTAGCCCTCTTCTTACTTAGATTTCTAGGCTTCTTTCCAGTGAGCTTCATCTCAGTGTGTCTTTTGCCATTCTGATTCTTATCTTCATTTAACATAGTTACTGCGCGCTATTGATATTTATTCTCAGTGTTCAAGGATAATACCTTCAATCTATCCGGGATAAGTACTTTAGTATTTTGTGGGTCTTCTAACATTCTTGTAGCTCTGACATCGGAGTCTTTGTGGTCAAATAGCTTTGATATGTTCTCCCGTTCTTTAATCAATTGAGCGATCCTTCTGGTCATGAAATATTTTAACTCTTGTTTCTTTTGTTCCAAGGCTTCTTCTTCTTCTTATTGTCTAGCTTGGTCTCTTTCAATCCAAGGTTTCCCTAGTAACATGGTAAACAAGGTGTCGTCTTCAATAAATTTAATAACCTCAAAATCTTCCTTTGTCGAAGTTCCATTAATGGTCATAGGTGTCTGAGCAATATTTCCACATAATCTTATCAGCTTCCCTCTAAATATTCCTATTATTCCTTATGAATGGATCATAGCAGGCTTCCCTATAACTTCCCAAGTTCTTTCTAGCATAATATTCATCTGTTTTCCTCATCAAGAACACAATCAATGTCGAAGTCCCCTATTCTTTCTTCAATGCATTCCTTTTCTTTGAAAATCGTTCATAATCTGATAAGTCTGTGGTCATTCAAGGTTTCTTTCATTTATATCAATACTTTCTCTTATTCTTACTGGAGTTCTGCCTTTTCTGGATCTTCCTTAGGGTTTTCTTGATTCAGATTCATTCCTTCAAGTTTAGCGATCATTCTAGGGCAATCCAACACTTCGTGGTCCATAGCCTTACAACAAAGGCAACTAGGTCTTCTTCCAGGGAATTCCTTAGCAAGATGTCCTGATCTTCTACAACTGTAACAAAGGATCAATCCTCTCTTTCTTTTAAATGATCCCCAACTTCCCCTATACTGCACGCTAGGATCACAAGATTTAACCCGCAACAAATTATTTCTAGGATCCTGCATCCATTTGTCAGTCCAAACATTCTTTCTATGCATAAGTATAGCATATCTTTCACTATTCTTATTAGATCTATTCATAGAAAATCTTCTTTCATCTAACAGTTCCCTAGTTTTTAGGCTAGGACAAAATCTATCAAACATACCTAGATCCATATTCGAGAATTTTTTTTCACTTATATTACTTTTATAGATCACAAGGCTTACATATCTAAATTTTTTCTACTATTCTTACCTTTATCAGGGCACAGAGCTTACATATCTTACCTCTTTTCTTCAGATCAGACTTCTTCATATCTGACACTCTTTTCTTTAAATCTTTTTCTTCAGAGATAACCTTCTTCTTGGCACAAAGCTTCCAGACCTTGCTTCTTTATTTCAGATCCAACCTCCTTTCTTCAGATCAGACTTCTTTTCTTAGCACAAAGATTTATAAACCAAGTAGGGTATTTCACACTAGGGCACATATCTACACACAAAGCTTTCTTTTACACAAGCTTCTTCTTTCTTAGTTCCCATCAATCATAGTTTCAGGTCCCAGCAACGGAACCAATTGTTGGCACAGGGGAAGACCCAGGGTTCAATGCTACAAGAGCGCACCAACAAAACCTTAACTACTGGCCCTTTCGGTAACACCTGCGAAGCAGATGAGGTCTCACCCGAGGTAGAGGCAGGGGCAGTTACAGGACTCAAGTGTCTGCAACCTTAGCTGGGACACAGATCTGTGATTATACATCTTAATAGAGCACTTAGCACCTTTATTTCCTTGATATGTGACCAATAACCACTTCCCTGGGTAAAACAGAGCTTCACAGATTCACACAAATATTAAGCACTTAGCATCAATAGGTAGGTCAGATCCAACAGATCAGGCACTTAGCAGGTTCATATGTACCGGATCTAACATCCTATACATTATCATAACCACAAAGCAAAAGTAGATCTATCTAATCATATCTAAGCACTTAGCCATCAACATGTGAACACAATAAGACAAAGCACAAAGCACAGTGTTTACGTGGTTCAGCCCCACCCTAGGGCTACGTCCACCAAATCTTCTTCTTTATTAGTGTCTTCAATCGGTTACAAGCACAAAGCCTCAAAACCCTTACTCTGCACATGAAAAAATATATTTTTAGCTCACTAGATCCTTCTTCCTTGCATTACAACAGTTATCCTTATACCACTTCTTACAATGACTTGCACTTAGCTCTGCAAGTTTCACACAGTCGACATAGAGCATGTAGACCTAGAACTTAGTCCTTCATATAACATCACATAGATGCACACCCCATTTTCTATATAGCATCTATTTATATATTACAAAATAGGCCTAAACATGGGTAAACCCATGGGCCGACATCCCTTTCCCATTACATTATCCCAAAAACCCAAAAAGGGGTCGAGATCCTGTGATCTCTGCTTTGTCTTGCGCTCTACCTTTGACAGGGTGTCAAAGTCCCAAAATAGGTCCACATGACCAAGAAACTCCCAAAACTTGGTCAAGGGACAACATAGACACCTCCCCATTTCCCCATTTGAATCAATCTGCATATGAGGAGTCCCTCATAGACAACCAAATAAATGAGCTGAGTAAGGAGGAAAAGGCCAACAGTAGTCCCAACAAATATAACCTCCAGTCTAAGAAGAAAGAAGGGAAGTCTGACATCCTTGATCAACCTTCCATAGCAAAGAAGCCTGCTAAAGACGCAACAAACAACAACAAGGAAAAGAAAACACAGAATCCCTCACCAATATCCAAAAGCCCTGTCCTGTAAGTGAGAGAAATTCTAAATTCCCCCCTCCTATTTTAACTTTGATCATGAAATTCAAAAAATCAGGATTCATGTGCCCCTCTTAGAGCTAGTCAAGAACGCAGATTTCAAAAAATACCTCTATAAGATGTTTCACTACGACCCTTCTCCCCATTTCATAGACTCAGTAAATATTTAGGATGAAAATCCTGCAGTCATCTTAGGTCCTATGGTAGAAGATATAGATGATTCATCCCCTCCCTTCTATACATCATTGAACATACATGAAAAGGTGTTGCATAATTGTCTGATGGACTCAGGGGCATCTCATAGTCTCATGCCAAAAAATTTCATGGAAGAGATTGGATTAGAAATCACAAAGTCTTATCATGATTTGTATTCTTTTGATTCAAGGAAAGTGCGGTGTCTTGGGTTCATCAAAGATCTGGTCGTGACCTTGTTTTAGTTGCCCATGAAAAGTGTGGTCATGGATATCATGGTGGATAATGTTCCTCCCAACTTTGGCATGATCTTGTCAAGATCTTGAATAAATATACTTGAGGGAACATTGCAGATGGACCTCACATATGCTACCATTCTAGTGTTTGGAGGGAAGCACAAAAGACTGTACAGAGAATCTCAGTTGGCCTACATTATCAGCGATGAAGCATACCCCACCAATCATCCTATCTTTTTCCAGAGCTTTAAAGGTCAAAGAAATGAGATATTTCCTTACTGACCAGGTCTTGTATTGGAAAGATCCTCTAGGAGTGATTTTGAGATGTCTAAACCCACAGGAGGCCCAAAAGATTGTGTTTGATTTTCATGATAGCCTATGTGGGGGGCATCACTTATGGAGAACCACTGCCTATAAAATTCTTAGGGCTTGGTAATTTTGGCTTAGCCTATTCATTGATGTCTGTGAAAATACCAGGGCCTGCATCAAATGTCAGAAGTTATCTAGGAAGCAACAACTCAAGTTATTTCCATTGAAGCCTGTGGTAGCTTCTGGACCCTTTCAGTAGTGGGGCCTAGACTTTATTGGCGAAAGTCATCCTGCTTCAAGTGGTCATCACAGGTGGATATTAACTACAACAAATTATTTCACCAAATGGATAGAATCTATCCCCACAAGGATCACTTCTCACAAAATAATCATTGGCTTTCTTGAAGATATTATGGCAAGGTTTGGTTGTTCGAGAAAAATCATCACTGATAATGCTGCATCCTTCAAAGTTGAACCATTGATCAAGTTTTGTGAGAAGTTCAGAATTGCATTGATTCACTCTACCCCCTACTATCCTTAAGGAAACAAATTGGTAGAGTCCTCTAACAAGAGCCTTATAAAGATTATCAAAAGACTGCTAGAGGAAAACAAGAAAGCATAGGATTCAAGGCTCAAATTTTCTCTATGGGATGATAGAGTGACAACAAAGAGGTCCCTAGGTGTCTCTCCTTTCCATCTTGTATATGGGACTGAAGAATTTTTTCCATCTCAACTCACCTTGCCGGTGGAAAAGTTCTTCCAATATTTCCAGGAAGAGCCTGATGACATGATCAAGAGGATACATCAGCTGGTAGAAGTGCAGCAGACCAGAGAGAAAATGATGGACAAAGCACGTGATCGTCCACAAAGGATCAAGCAGATATTTGATAGGAAGAGCAGTAAAGAGGATTTCCATCTTGGAGATCTAATACTCAAATCAGATGTGCACATACATGATAAGGGAAATCATGGTAAATTTGAATCCCTTTGGATCAATACCTTCAATATTTATGAGGTATTTCAAAACAACACTTATCGGTTGTAGAATTTGGAGGGTAATGAAGTTTTTGGTGGCCCAGTAAATGGGCACTTCCTAAAAAAGTTTTTTATTTAAAGCTGCAGTCGGCGTGCCACCATTGTAAATACCGTTCCTATTTTATGTTTATTTTGTTTTTAATTGGAGACTCCATAACCCAAAGCAAAGGCATTGGAGCTGCATGTTCTTGGCGTCCCGCAGGGAGCATGCCATCCCCTGTGGAGCCAAATGTTATCACATAAACTTATCGGATTCTGGTGGGTTCTACCTAAGTATGCAATTTTTCCCCATCTCTCTCCTTTTCGCAGACCCAAACTCAAGTTTTTCCTCTTGACTTGTGGTTTTTCTTTTGTTTGACTCCATCTGTTTAATCAACCTGTTTTTTCTTTTCAGCTTCCCTAAGAAATATCAGCCCTAAGATTTTCCATTTTACCTAAGGTTGATCATTTCCCTCTTACCTCTATCACTGATCCTATTGATTTCCCGAGCCCTCATCCAATCTTCCAAGTATTTGTTTACAAAAGATGCAGTCCTCAGCACAAAGTGCAACACTTGGAGCAGTCTGATGTGGACTCAAATCAAGAAAGTGAGCAAGATAAACTTTCAATGGACGATATCCATCAAGAAGATCAAATCGATGACTATCAGGTGATCAAAATCATAATGTTACACAAAGTTTAACGTCAGACAAAGGTCTGAAATAATGAGGTAAATCTTAGTCGTTGGTACTGGGAAGGACATGTGGCGCAGAATCAACATTTCACTGACTCATGGAATGGAGAAGCCAAAGGGTAGAGTCATGAATACTCATGAAATGTGAAGTCACAAAATGATCTGGGTCATCCGATCCAGCAGGATGCGTGGCACCATATCTGAACTGCGAAGAAAATCATTTCGGGAAAATTGAAGTGAGGAATGCGCAGATCTCCTGAGTCCTGAAATGTCGAAGGTCTGAAACCTCGAAATGTCGATATTCATCTGGGCCATCCATACCAGAGTGGCGCGTGGCAGCAGGTAAGAAAAATCATGATTTCGCGAGTCATAGGTTTCAGCATGGAGAAAGGTGCAAGTTCCCGAAACACGAAATCGCGAAGTGCCCGGGAATTAGGCCCACGATCACAACTCAAGGGCACATGGAAGAAGGGTCATAAAGAAGGCTAAGAACCCATTAAGTAGCAGGTGTCTAAAGTTGTTTGAGAATATGATCATGGCTATCAGATTCAAGGAAAATCCAACCATTGATCTAGATGGGCCATTTCGTGATTTTGAGCATTGGGATATTTGAAATCAAGGGGAGTTAAAACTCGTGAAATGAGAAGTCAAAAAAAATCATATGGGATAAGAATGAGTTCATGGCCCAAGGTTGCATGAATAAATGAAGATGAGCTGCGCTAAGGGCCTAAAGTGCTCGTCTTGGTCTCTACAGAATATCTGTGTGGTTTTAAGGTGTTGGGATTGATTGGAAGAAGTAGTGGGCACTGCTTGGAGAATTCATAAGTGTCGGGCCTCTTCCCGATCCTGATGAAAGTAGTTAATGAAAATGGGGGAGGTGGTTGAAACCTCATCTCACCCCATTAATGGAAAGCATGGAAGAACTGGCTATGGAAGCAAACTGTCAGCCGAAAGTTCCCCTGTCAATGGATTTTCCTGCAAAGCCCATACTGATCTGATCTTGCATCTGATAGATGAATGCAAGTGCAACCTGATAGAAAAAGATGTAGATGGTAAGCCTTGAATGAAATGGCGTGGTGGTTGTATATTTTTATGAGTATAAATACTCAATTTTGATATTTTGTTATGGTCGATGGTTGAGCTAAGCTCCTGTATTGTAAAGTTTTAATGAATCTCTGGTTCTTCTGGTTATGTATCTGTATTTGAGACTTCTTATTTAATATAAGTCAGTTTCCTTTCATATCTCTGTAACAACTATGTTATAACACTTGGGCATGGATGATCCAGTCGAGGGTAGTTATGTTTTTGTGATGTAGGTTTGATCACAGTGACATCGCCACCAGTTCTAATCAGTTTCTTGTGTTGTCTTTTCCCTCCAACACCGAATGACTCGGGCATGGATGATCCTATCAGGTTGTTGTTATTGAATTGTGACATATGTTTGATTTCAGTTCAATGATAACTTCATTTAGCTCCCTAAAACTCTGAACCAAGAGGATCTTGTCTTCTGAGTTTTTCCTCCTTAGGCTGTTGGAAGACCGGATGTCCATAGCAGACCTCTTCACTCTTCTCAATTTCTTCCCCCTACTCACCTTTATTACAACTTACTGACTGAAGTTAGATCAATACCTCATCTGCTTATGCCTGGAAGCCTAGTTTTCTGAGTTAAAGTGACATTATCCTGAGTCTGCGTCCATTAGACCCCCGTTAAATTTATTCATTGTGGCATACAAACTGATGGGTAATGGGCTTACCTCTGTCGCAATCTAGAGGTGACTTCTAGAGAAAACATAATGGTCCAATTATGTTGGGGGTATCTTTGAGAATAATCAGAATTGAATTGTTTAGAGGGATCCTGAGATATACCTAAAGTCCTTCGCTACCAATGTATTTTTGGTGCAATAAAGCACAAATATTTTATAACTTCTTGATTTCGTTGGTAGGTTGATTTGAGTTCTAGTGGAGATGGGAAATTTTCTATAGCATGATTATCTCCACATATAGCACAAAGTTCAATGTTATCTAAAGGAAATTCTCTTAAAAGATGTATTTTTCCACATTTTGGACAATAAATAGTTAATGTTGCATTCTCTACCTCTTTCTTTTGCTTAATTTTCAATGTGTTTAATTGAGAACCAAGAGCGTTGAGAATATATGTTTTAAAATTGTCCAATAAATTTCCAATCTCTACTCTACTTACCCCACCAGTTGCTGATTTGTTGACTCTAGAGATAACATCACTAGGTCTCTTACCATATTTCTACTTCCCTTGAGATATGTTCTTGCATAAGTCACATATTTCTACATAGGTTAAGTGAGAAATATCTCCTTTACCCATTAAATTTAACACATCAATACATTCATCTCTAATTCACTGAAGTGAAATGAATTTAAGAGTATACAAATATGGATGATTTTGCATGGATCTTTTAACAGTATAATTGAATATTTCTAAGTAATCCTCAAGGATCTCCTCTTATTTTTGAGTAATTTTAAACATTTCCTCTCTCATTGGTCGGTTTGTACAATAATCATGATATTTTACAAGGAACATTTTTCTGATCTCATCCCATGTTTTTATAATATTTGTTCCCAAACCCATAAACCAACGTAAAGAAGCATCCTTTAGGGTGGGAGGAAACAACTTCAATTTTTGAGCGTCAGAAGAATAATCATAGTTGTGACATAACACATCAAATTCGAAAAGGAAAGTTCATGGGTCTTCAATTATTATACCTTTAAAATTGGGCAATGTTGAAGGTGTTGTGTTCTTCATTTTCACAACTGTTGGATCTAAAATTGGAAATCCAAATTCATCCTCAACAGTTGATGTCCCTATTTCCTTTATATTTTCTTATTATTCTTCCTCTCCACCTTTAGATCCTCTTTCTTCTTCTCAGCCACCAAATATTCCATACATGTTTTCTTGTCTGAAATGTACAGATTCCTCTAATGAAGCAGAGAACTATAGTTCCTCAATAGTATTTTCTGAAAATATAATTTCAGGTTGACCATTGATTAGTTCTTCCTCGTCAGGTTTGGCTAGAAGTATGATAACTTGTGGTGAGATTAATGGAACTTTTACTGATTTTTGGCACAGGGGTAGACCCAGGGTTCAACTCTAACAACGCACCAACAAGCCCTAACTACTATCCTTTTTGGAAACACATATGAAGCAGATGCAGTATCACCCGAAGTAGCTATAGGGGGTTGCAGGGCACATGTGTCTACAACTAGAGGAAATACAAAGTGGATCCAATACAAGAACAACACAACATCTAGATATTTGTTACCAGCTTAGATCTACTTCAAACATTTATTCGTCAGATCTAACATACTAATGCATCAATAGAGAAACAAAAGTAAAGAACACAACATCAATCACACACAACACAAGATGTACGTGGTTCACCCTCTCCCTAGGGCTACGTCCACAAAACTATGCTTTATAATATAGTAAGCGAAAGCGTACATTTCTATATGCACTCTTAGCTAGCAAATATTCTCTCTTTCTCCCTTGCCCACCCTTTCCCATGCACCCAGTTGCAGGGTTGATCTTCCCACCCAGCTGAAGATATTACAATACAGAATGTTCTCACTCTCAATAGTTCTCCCTCTCTCCTTTAGATTACAATGATAGTAAGCAATATCCTTTCTCACACAATCACAAAAACCCAATAAAGAACCCCTCTTCTCCCATATAGGTTCTTATTTATACATTACAATAGCTCACCGACAACCTTATGCCAAAACCTAGGTGTCAAAACCCTAGATACCAAAACACTAGGTGTCTAAAACCCTAGGTCAACTAGACTCGGGTTTTCAGGGCTTCGCCATCCTGTCTTTCCTTCCTTCCCGTGAGGTGCTCCAAATCATCCAATGACAGATTTTTCTGCTTGTTGAGTTGTCCACGATCCGTCTTCCTAGTTGATCTGTCATCCTTGATCTCTTCGTCCAATAACTTTCTTTCTCTCCCTTCGCTGCGTCTTTTCTTCTCTTCTGCTCACTTCGACCTAGTATTAGTCACTGTGTCTTCTGCACAGTTCACATTTCATCTTTTCATCCTTAATATTCACTTAATTCCATAACCAAGGGCCAACAGGCCCCCAACACTCACCTATGACTCATCCCAAGGAACTTCAGATCTGATCCTTTTGTTTTTCTTCAACTTCAGGCTGGGCGGAGAAGCCTATGCTTTCTGCTCTTTCATCCCCCACTATGTGCAAACTTTATTTTCTATGTTTGGTACTCAGTTTCAACTGCACCTGGTACCTGGACCCTTCTTCTTTTTCTCTTACTAATGGATGCAAGGCAGCTGGTTGTCATAGTACAGTTTCAACCGACTCACGTTCACCAAACCTTCCTTCCATTCTCCATTCAAAGTATTCAACTGCGCAAGTCCTCCTTTCATAACATAGACAACCTCATATGGCCCCAACCAATGTGTTTGAAACTTCCCTAGATGCTTCATGAATTTGTTGTCGTACACCAATACAAAATCTACTTTCTTAAAGGATTTCTTCTTGATGTGTCTGTCATGGTAGGCCTTTTCTCTTTCCTTCTACACCTGCTAATGGAATCCCGCAATAAATCTATATTCTTCTAGTTTTACCAACTGTGCAAGCCTCTCTTGAACAATGCCAGTGTCTTCCATATCTGTAAAGGCTTTGATTCTTAAGCTAGGGACCAAATATTCCATCAGGACAACTGCTTCTAGACCATAAACCAACTTAAAGGGGGTCTGCATTGTTAGCTTCTTGCAAGTGGTTCTATAGGCCCATAACACTGCTGGTACTCTCAAATCCCAGTCAACCCTGTTCACACTGCAAATCTGCATCAATGTTTTCTCCAAGATCTTGTTGAATGCTTCGACTGTCCCATTCACTTGTGGATGGTAGGGTGTTCTTTTCTGATGATGGACTACAAATTCCTCAGTCAAGGCTTCAATGGTATTATTAATAAAATGTGTTCCTTGATCGCTCATGAGGATATTTGGGAATCCAAACCTGGTTATGATGTCATTGAATATGAAGTGTGCTGCTGTAGTTGCACTACAATCCTTGACTGTTGTTGCTTCGGCCCATCTGTTCAAGTACTCTGTCACAGTGATTATGTATCTTGCTCTTGTGTGCTTTCCTGGTGGGTGTCTAGGTCCCACGAAGTCAATGGCCCATTTCTCAAATGCTTGTAAGGTTAGCTGAGGTGCTAACGACATCTCATCTCTTCTAGAATGTTTCCTGACTCGTTGGCATACATCGCATGATTTGTAGTATTCCTTGGCATCTTTGTGTAAAGTAGGCCACCAAAGGCCATATCTAAGAACCTTTTGCGTTGTCGCTTTTCCTGTGTAGTTCCCTCCTTTGATGCCTTCATGAGCTTCTTCTAAAATCAATGGTATTTCTAATTCCATGAAACATCTCCTCAGGATCTCATCAAGTCCCATATTATATATTTTTCCAGCTATAAGTGAAAAGTCTGCAGCATGCACTACTAGTTATTTCTTCTGGGTGATTGTGTATTCTCTAGGTGCCATTCCTATTGACATGAACTGAACTATCTCGAAAAAGCGGTCATTAATCTTTCTAATGATTAGTAAATGTGCATCTAGTAGTGTATCCTCCAAACTAGTAGGTTCCTCCCCATGTTCCAACCTCGACAAGTAGTCAGGTCCTTTTTTCATTCTCCCTGGCTTAACCACAATCACGAAATCATATTCCTGAAATAGCAGAAGCCATCTGCATATTCTCCCCCCAACAATGGCTTGTTGACTAGGTATTTCAGAATGGAGTGGTCAGTGAACATCTTAAAGTGTCCTCCCAACAAGTAGTGGCAAAACTTCTACAGCGCATACACCATGGCTAACCCTTCTCTCTCAGTGATGGTGTAATTGATTTCAGTTGTAGATAGCTTCCTACTAGCAAAGGATAACAGGTGGTCAATGTCTCCTTCTCCCGGTTGTGCCAACACAGATCCTAATGCAATGGAGGATGCATCGACATGCACATGAAATTCCTTGCTCCAATCTGGGAAAACCAGAATAGGCTCAGTAACCATTTTCTGTTTCAGTGTGTTGAAGCTCTGCTGGCATTCTTTTGTCCATTGAAACTAACAATCTTTCTTCAAAATCTTCTCCATGGGTGTTTTGATCTGTGCATAGCCTTTAATAAACTTCCTGTAGTATCCAGTATGTCCCAACACAGTGCGTAGCTGTCTGAATGAATTAGGAGGGGGTAAATCGACGATGATGACAATCTTATATGGGTCGACCAACAATCCCTGCTTACACACAATATGTCCTAACAACACCCCAAATGGAGAAAAGAAGATGCACTTATTTAGGTTTAGGGAAATCTGACATTGCCTGCACTTATCCAACATTTAGTCTTAGACATTCAATATGATTTTGCAATAAGCTAAAAACAGTCCAATCATCAAAATATGCTTCCAGAAATTTATGTAAAAAATCCTTGCACGCTTCAACCACCACCCTAGAAAATATAGTTGGTGCATTCTTCAACCCAAACGACATTACTGTGTACTGGTAGGATCCCCATTCTATGGAAAAGGTGGTATTATGGTGATCTTCTTTGCCAATCCTGATCTGATGGTATCCTAAAAATCCATCTATGAAGGAGTAGACCTCATGTCCTCCTACATTGTCTAGCACTTCGTCAGTAAATGGTGTCGAGAATGGGTCATGCAAACAAGCATCATTTATCTTTCTGAGATCTACACAGATCCTTATTTCTCCATTATTCTTATCCTATACCACCATAGGGATAATCCACTCTGACTCTTCAACAGCTTCTATGATCCATGCTTCCAACATTCTGTCAAGCTCAATTTTAACTTTATTCTTATACTTGGGATTCAATATGTAGGGTCTTTGCTTGACTGGCCTTGCATCTGGTTTCAAGGGGATCTTCATCTCACCCATGCGCCCTTTAATGCCCTTCATATCAGTGAATTTTGTCAGGAACAAGTCCTGGTATTCATGCAGTAATTCCGTGATCTTGTCAATAATGGTAGCATCCCAATAATCCCCAACATTTGCAAGCTTCGGTGTCTGCTCTGTTCCTATGTAAACTTTCTTGATTTTCACTAGCTATCCAATAAAAGGTAGTTCAACTCTTGGTCCTTCTATGTCTCTATGTCCTTCTGTTTCTATGATGTTCACATTCCTAGGATCATCTTCTTCATCCGCATTGATGTTGTAACAACCTTGCAATTTTTGAAGAGGCGCAGTCCATTCATCTTCTTCTTTCTCAACCGGGAGGCTAGGTGCCTCCTCAAAGACTTTTTGTCTTAAAATCTGTAATGCTTGATCCATTGTAGGATATTAAATTTCGAATAAAAAGGTAGTTATACATTTCTGAGTCATACCTTTCCAATTTGCAGTGATGAGGCTCAATTATGCTTGAAGGTACCAATTGATAGGGGTTGTGTCTAGTGTGTTAATGAATTTGTGCACCCACTTCTCTTGAGGAATGTTTCTTCAGGATTCCTCACAACTACGCACATGGTCCTTTGGATAGCTTCGACCTGTGTATCTGACTTCACACTTTTCGAGTTGTTCTGAAAAGTGTGTTGCCATCAAAGTGTGACATTATGCCCAGTCTGGGATGTTCTTTTTGTGTGTTCCCCACCATCTTGCTGGAGTTGATTTCAAGGCCTCATCCAGTGCTAACAATATTTTTTGTGTTGGTACAATTTCTTCAAATTCCAACAAGAAATATTCTAAATGATTTAGACCATCAAAGTTAGGCAAGTTACTTACTATTGTGTCGATCCAACGAACTTCTCTGGTTAATCTAGCACATCTCCTTGTAGATACTTCATACATTTTATTCTTCCAGTTCTCCAGTGCTTCTTATAAATATGATGAACATGCGTTATCGCTTCTCTAGCTTAGGTTCCCATCTGCTGTAGGATTAATGTAATCCTACTATCTGGCTGTTAATTTGTATATGTTTTCTAGTTCATATGCGCGGTCGTATTCTCTGATGGGCTTGGTATACCTGTGACCTTCATCAGGATCTAGAGGTGCAATGACCCTTAGGCCATCTCCTTCAAAATTAATTCTCTATTTCTTTAAGTCAACCACAGTGGAAGTATTGAAAGCCCAGACAATTCCTAACAGCGTAGGGTAAGGACAACTATCATCAACTATCTCAATCACCTCGAAGTCTGCAAACGTCCTTACTCTGTCAATGTCCACAAGGACATGTTCCAATCTCCCAAAGGGGCTTACAGCTTGTTGATTATCCATCCTAAATCTGATAGGGGAATAAATCAACTTAGGTTTTCCCATCAGTTCCCAGGTCTGCTTCGTCATGACATTGACCTCTGATCCTAAGTCGAGGACCACATAGTCTATGTCATACTCTCTAATTTGAGTGTTCAGGTGTAGTTCCTTATTCTTCCTTTATTTTTTAGATACTTGGTGTACTTCTCTATTCAATAAGGGATCTATCTTTCCTAGCTCATACTGTCTGATTAAATTTTGTAGCTCTTGTACAATGCTTTCATCCTTTATCAAATTGATGCAAGTACATAAGAATTCCATGATATTGCTTACCTCTATTCCTTCTCCTGGCGGAGCATACTAATCGAATGTCAGCGGCATTCCATATTCTCTTACTTCTGATCATGCTTTTTATGAAGAACCCTGTTCTTTCCTGAATTCTTTTCTTTCCTCCTCAATTTTTTGTTTTTCTTTCCTTGCATCAAACACTTGTGTCTTATTGGTAGATTTTTTAACTCCTGATTCTTCTGTAGTCTTTTCTGGGGTCACTCTATCTTCTGTGCCTCCTATGGTGATTACAACAACTCTAGGATCCTCTCCACAAGGTTCTGTTGAGATGAGTTGTACTTGTGGGTTTCCTCCTCATCTTTCCTGAAGTTTGGCTAACAACGCAAGACAATCTTCAATGACATGGTTAAATGAGTTGTAATAGTTGCAAGTGGTACAAGGGTTCTCACAATCCCTTGCCAAATGTCCTAGCTATGCACAGTTATAACAAATGATCTAAACTCGACCTCAACCCATGCCTCTTGCTCGTCCTCTTCCTCTGAATCCACCATGAGGATTGAAGTTTCCTCTTCCTAGAGAGTTATATTGCGTAGTGTTTCCTTCTTGCTATACTTCACCTTAAATTTTGTATATATCTCTTGACCTTTGATGCATGAGGTCATAGTCCCTACAGTCCCTATCGTCATGTCCCACCAAATTGCAGAACATGTAGTATAGATTTGTGGGTGTCTGGACATATTTTTGCAAATAGTAACATTCACCGGGGCGATGTCAAATTATACACACCTCGCACCAGGTAAGGGTAACCTACTTCAAAGGGATCCCAAATCCAAGTACTTGTGAAATAAGGGACAATTCTCCTTGTCAGAACCTTCTAATTTGCATCTAATGCACCAAATATATTCTCTTTTTTATTTTCCCTTGTCCTTCTTCATATCTTCTACCTATAGGGACAAGCTAGTTAATTGAATTAAAATTTTATTCATACCTAAGTTGGATTCTCCCATAGGGGTTGATTCTAGTTTCATGGAAATCTCCAATGCGTCAGCCTGCGAAGCGATCTTCTGCTGCATCAGAGGGACTCTGATGCATGGTAAAAGGGAAGTAATGAACCATTCCTTGTTCTTCTCATCTGGGATCTAAAAACTCAAGCGACCTGTCAAGGTCTTGAACCTCTGATCAAACTCCCAAACAAGTTCAGCTGCTCTCTGCTTGATTTCTTTCAGTTCTGTAATGCATTGGGACTCTGACTTGGGTTTCTTGAATTCTGCAATCAATGCAGTCTTGATCTCATTCAACGGTTTTGGCTAGACAAATTCTTGGACAAACTTCTTGTACCAACTTAGTCTGTGGTCTCTCAGGGTAGTACTAAACTGAGCTCATTTAACATCTTCATTGGTGACATTCTTAATACTCCACACATGTTCACATAGAAACCAATGTTGATCAGGATATTCAGATCCATATCCTCTAAAGGTGGGTAACCTCATCTCATATTCCATAGATCTTCCTAGGTTTCTTGACTGAGTAGGTGGTCGAATGCTAGTGACAATGCTCTGATTGTTCTGGTGACTCTGACTACTCTGATTGCTTAATGTTGCTATAACAATAGGAGGAGTAATACTACTTACTTCAATGATTTGCACAATTCCTGAAGTCTTTGATTCTTCTCGGTGAGGTTCTTGAGTATTTCCTCCTTCTTCCCTACCGGATTCTAAATGTTCCTCGTTCACTAGTTCTTCTTCCTCTCCATTGTAAAACCCTTCGTCTTGTACCAGTGGTTCGTGGTTCTATTCAAATAGGTTCACTAGAGGGACCTCTCTAAAGATTCTCCCACTGTGCGTATGTCCCACCTCTGCGTCGCTTTCACTGTCTGAATTCTTGAAGATTAGATTTTCGATCGGACCAACTATTGTACCTTCAATATGTTCTTCTCATGTAATAGCATCTTGATCCTCAAATTCAAAAATTGTAAAAATTTCCCTCTAGGTCCCTTGAAGAAGTATCTCCCTGCTTGACTATACAATTCTACTTTGTCAACAAAAAACTCATTAATATACCCTCGAATAGTGTTATCGAACCAGTGGTCTACTGCTCTTGACACAGCGTTATCAACTCTCTTGACCTTCTTGATCAGCGCTGACATCCAAACCACAGGTGGTCTAGATCTGATCTCGAATTGGGTATCTGCTAATCTGGCTAACCACTCATATAGCTCCTGATGAATTCCTCCAAAGAAAATCTCGTGTATATCAGTAAAGATATACCTTCCCAACCAGTCCTTGGTGATAATCTTAGGGTTCTTATTCTAGTCTTCCGTGAAGTCCTTTTCTTTTTCTTCTATCCATTTCTGAATCTCTGTCTTCGATGGAAACCACCTTGACATTCCCTCAAGAAGATCTCGATCCCGGCAACAGAACCATTTGTTGGCAAAGGGGTAGACCTAGGGTTCATCTCTAACAGCACACCAACAATCCCTAACTATTGGCCCATTCGGAAACATTTGTGAAACAGATGCAGTCTCACCTGAAGTATCTATAGGGGGTTGCAAGGCACATGTGTCTACAACCAGAGGAAATACAAAGTGGATCCAATACAAGAACAACATAACATCTAGATATCTGTTACCAGCTTAGATCTACTTCGCACATTTTTCCATCAGATGTAACATATTAATGCATCAACAAAGAAACAGAAGTAAAGAACACAACATCAATCACACACAACGCAAGATATGCGTGGTTCACTCTCTCCCTAGGGCTACATCCACATAACTGTGCTTTATAATATATTAGGTGAAAGTGTACAATTCTATCTGCGCTCTTAGCTAGCAGATCTTCTCTCTTTCTCCCTTCCCTACACACCTAGCTGCAGGGTTGATCTTCGCACCCAGCTAAAGATATCACAATACATAATGTTCTCACTCTCAACAATTCTCCCTCTCTCCTTTAAATCACAATGATAGTAAGGAATCTCCTTTCTCACACAATCGCAAAAACCCATTAACGAACCCTTCTTCTCCCCTCTAGGTTCTTATTTATACATTACAATAGCTCACCGACAACCTTAGGCTGAAACCTAGGTTTCAAAACCCTAGATACCAAAACCCTAGGTTTCTAAAACCCTAGGTCAACTAGACCCACATTTTTAGGGCTTCACCAGCCTATCTTTACTTCCTTCCCGCGAGGTGCTCCAAAGCATCCAAAGATGGATTTTTCTACTTGTTGAGTTGTCCACAATCTGTCTTCCTTGTTGATATGTTATCCTCGATCTCTTTATCCAACGAATTGCTTTCTCTCCCTTCGCTCCGTCTTTTTTTCTCTTCTGCTCACTTCAACCCAGTATCAGTCACTATGTCTCATGCACAGTTCACATTCCATCTTTTCTGCCTTAATCTTTGCTTAATTCCATAACCAAGGGCCAACACTGATTTAGAACTACATTTTCCAACTTTTTCTTTTCCTTTTCTTTGCGCAGTCACAATCCTTCCTAATCATCCTCCTCTTTCAACTCTACCTACATATGGTTTAGATGATGGTGTGGATTTTAAAATAAAACGTGCTGGAGTGGGTGAATTGGTGGTTTGTGTATGTTGGAATTACTAAGACAGCTGAGGGGGGGGGGGTGTGAATCAGTTGTTACTGTGCTTAAACAATTTTATGCCTATTAAAATATTATTAACCTTCTCCAAGTGATCATCAAGATTATGCAAGATATGAACAACATAAACAAAAAACATCAATCACACATATGATATACACAGAGAGATATATTCACGAGGAAACCCATAAAGGGAGAAAACCTCTTCTTCTTCGAATGATAGGCAGTCTTTTAAGTTCTGTACATCATCTTTCTTTGAGCACCAACTCAAAATGAGGCTACAACCTCTTCTTTAACAAGCTGCAACTTGTTGAGAGCACCAACTCTCTGGTTTCTCTATCACCCACTAGAAGGAAGCTCCAACTGGATGGAAGCACCAACTTCCAGTCACACAGGCACCAACCTGTATAACAGAGAACAATAGCTCTCCCTTGCACCACCCTACCACCCTGATTTTTCTGGCTGCAACTAGATGGAAGCTGCAACTCCCTGTGTTCAAGAAACCACTTGAAACTCTAAGGACAACAATCCTCCCTAGCATCACCATACCACCCTGATTATAAATCTTTACTTGAATAAGACCTTACAACAATACAGACATTTCAATGCTTACCACTTATTCTCTGTTCTACAATTATTCTCTTCTTATGTCTATTCATGCTTGGATCCACTTGTTGTCTCTCTCCATCTGCTCTTTGGTTCTCGTACATTCTTATGTTTTCACCATTTCTTCTCTGTCCAGCTTATGTTTTTCATCTCTGCATATTTTCGGCTTTGTTCCTACTTTCTACTTGATCACATGTAGTTCAACTTATTTTTACCGATAAACAACAACCTTCCTCTCTCATGGATTCTTTCCTTTATTCATGCCCTCATCATCAGTTACTCTCTGAATCTCCAATGCCCATGTTGGGAATCTCAGAATGCTCAAGAGCCATGATTCCAACATCCCAGAGCAATGATTGAGTTAGTCTAACAGAATCGTAACTAATCAAGAAATCACGAGATGCAACAACAACCCTTCGATCAGATTTGGTTTGATCAGCACCATTGGATTATACACACAGATGCTTTTTGAATTTTCAATGCATAACCTCTGATGTCGAGCCTAGCAGTGCTATCTCCTTCCCCTATCTTCAGCTGATGTGACCTTGAGCAATGATATCATGTGACCATGTGATTGCGGGTACGACCAAAGGTGGTTTGAGATCAAACTACATTTAACCCCACAATTTACCTCAAGCCTCCACATGTCATTTTTGCAAAACCATGGTATCAATTGCAGCCCGCCTTCAATTTTTTAAAGTTCATGCACCTTCAATCCCCGCAATGTGATGAGACCATCGATCTCACGATCTTGATGGTGCTCCTGAACGAATGGTTCATATTTTTTTTTTCACGATCTGTGGATCATATCTAACCTCCTTAAATCAACGGGTGTGATTTATTTCGTGATCCGGGCTCGGGGAGTTTCAAATCTCAAACCCTGCTTTTCTCCATATGCCAATCTTCCAACGTCGATGATCTGCGGACACCTATCCCTCTCAATTGACGAATCTGCCTCTACTTCGGGTATTTTACCTCTCAACTAGATCAATGGTCATGTGTCCCCTTTCTCGATCAACAGTTGAGATCTTCTTCGCTACTCCAGGCTTCAACAATTTCAATTCTCAACCTTCACACTTTCCCATAACGCTTTTAGATGGAGTCCACAGATTCCTGCCACATGTCCTCATCAAATCAATGTTCCTTGTTCACTTCGAGAATTTGACCTTTCAACTAGATCAATGGTTCTGCGGTCCCTTTCACGATCAATAGTCGATATCTCCTTCAGGTCTTTGGACTTCTGAAATCTCAAGTATCAAACTTTACTTCCCCTCAAAGTATACAAATTACTGCCACACATCCTCTTGGATCAGACGGTTGAGACCTACTTCGGGTCTTTACCTGGATTCCACGGGATTACGCCACGTATTTTCTGGATTAGATGATCCAGATTTACTTTGAACAATCTAACACTTGATATCTTCTTTGGACTATCTGATGACTGAGATCTGCTTCGAATGATCTGACAGTTGAGAATTTATTTTGGCTTTCCAGTTCTCCGGGCTTCGGGAATTTCAAAACTCAAAATGACGCTCTGGATCAGATGACCCATATTCACTTTGGACAATATGATGCTTGATATCTTCTTCAGATGATATGATGATTGATATCTACTTCAAATGATCCGACGGTCGAGAATTTATTTCGGCTTCATAGGTCTCTGGGCTTCGTGAATTTCAAAAATCAAACTGGAAATTCTTGAAGTGATTTCTCCGAAGCGTAACCTCCTCATAAATTTAGACCCAAAACAAATGACATTCATTTGATCAACATATTAGATCAATAGATTGATCTGTCTGCGATGCATCTTTTCTTTGGATTAAATCCAATGGTCATCGCATTTTCTCCAGATCCGATGGTCCTTATTCATTTCAGATTTCGGGCTTCGGGTATTCAGATAATCGAATTCTCAAACCTTGTGCCCTATTTATCCTATCCTTCACTTAACTTGATTGGATGACTAACAGATATTCAATTGATCAAATTCTCAATCATCTTTCCCTTCGTATCTTATCCTTCCATTAATTCAATTCGACGGCTGACGGAAATTCGGATATTTGAATTCTCAACGGTCATGGTTTGTCCTGTGGAGATTATGATCTTGATCACATTTTTGTACTGTGATGTTCCTTTTGAGATTTGATCTCTGCATACTATTCTCTTCTCCTCCTGAGCTTATACTTTTCCTATTTTCCATTGTCATCGTTTTTCTTGCCATCAATGAAAAGAAAATGCTTCATGTAAAACATGCCAATAATCTCCCCCTTTGGCATTGATGGCAACCCTAAAAGGCTGCACTATTATTCTTACACATCCAAATGTAGCATCCATACCACACCTTTTCTCTCCCTTTGACATCAAGTTCAGAGAAAACATGCTCCCCCTGAGCTATTGCAGTACATTTTGGGAGGTATCATATATTCAACCAACACATACTCCCCTTGACAGGATGGGCTATATTAGGTGAGAGAAGGGATGACACCCAACTTCTCACGAAGATATTGAAATTGTGTCTTGGCTAGGGGCTTAGTAAAGATGTTTTCAATTTGTTCTGTGGAAGGAATATAATTCAGTCGAACAACTCTATTTGTAACCTGCTCTTTGAGAAAATGATAATTTATTGTTATATGCTTCATTTTTTAATGGAGAACGAGATTCTTCAAGACACTAATGGAAGTGGTGTTATCATAGTGAAGTGGAATAGGATCAGTATAAGTTACCTTCAAATATGCAAGAGTTTGTATCATCCATAAGATCTAAGTGCAGTAGGTAGAAACAACAATGTACTTTGCCTCTATAGTTGACAATGAAATAGATCCTTGTTTCTTACTAAGCCATGCTACTAACGAATCACCTAAGAAGAATGCACCTCCACTGGTGCTCTTTCTCTCATCCAAACAATTTTCCCAATCAACATCTGACTATGCAGTTAATTGAAAATTATGATTTCTAGGATACCAAAGACCATAAATCATTGTACCTTTCAAATATTTGAATATCCTCTTAACAGTTTCTAAATGACTTTGTTTAGGATCAGACTGATAACAACCTACCATTCCAATAGCTTGCATTATATCAAGATGAGATCTTGTGATGTACATAAGGCTGCTTATCATTGATTGATATGTTATTTAATCAACATCAGGTGAAATATCATTTTTACTGAGCTTGCAACCAACCACCATAGGTGTGCTTACAGGTGTAGAAACTTCCATTTGAAACCTCTTTAACATATCTTTCAAATACTTTTCTTGAGAGATAAATATCTCTGCAGAACTCTGGTTGATTCGTAAACCAAGAAAATATGACATTTCTCCTATCATGGACATCTCAATCTCAGTTTGCATTGAATTAACAAACCACTGAACTGAAGGGTCATTAGTGCATAAAAAAATAATATCATCTACATAAACCAAAACAACTAATAAATCATCACCTTTAGACTTAATGTATAGATTACTGTCAATAGTACCTTTCTTGAACCCTTTGTCCTGTATAAATTTGTCCAGTCTATATTATTAGGCTCGTGGTGCCTGTTTTAGTCCATATAATGCCTTTTTCAACTTACAGACATAGTCAGGATTATCTGTCAATGAAAATCCTTTAGGTTTCTCCACATATACATCTTCTTCTAGATATCCATTAAAAAATGTTGACTTAACATCCATCTGATATACTTCACAATTCTTATGACATGCATAGGTAAGAAACATTGTGATGGCTGCCAATCTTGCCACTGGTGCAAAGGTTTCATCAAAATCTTGTCCTTCAACTTGTGCATACCCCTTATAGACCAATCTAGCTTTATTCCTAACAATTTGTCCTTGTTCATTCATTTTGTTCTTAAACACCCATTTGGATCCAATTACATTATTATCTACAAGTCTAGAAACAAGCTCCCAAGTATTGTTCTTCTCAATCTAATCTAGTTCCTCATTCATTGATTTTACCCAATTTACATCTTCACTGGCTTCATTAAAGTTCTTGGGTTCCACCATGGATATGAAGCCTATATGTGATTTCTTGGTGTCTTTGATTATTCTTCCCCTGGTTTGTACACCTTTGTCTTTCTCACCAATTATCTGACTTGCAGTATGATTCTTTTGAGTAATTATGGAGGAAGGATTTAATGTTGTCTGTTGATTTGAGTATGCCCGAGTCTTTGTATCTTCATCTGACTCAAAGTCTTCTTTTTCTGATTCTTGGACCGGTTCATCTTCAGCTTCAATTGTGTCCTCTATAGCAGACTTAATATTGCTCACCTCTCTTACTGGGACTCCTTCATCAACTTTTAAATCAATGCAATCAACTAATTTATAAAATCTTTTATTAAAGCATCTATATCCTTTACTATTGGTAGAATATCCTAAGAAGATGCCTTCATCAGCCCTGTCATCATTCTTGCCAATGTTTTCATTATTATTCTTTATGTAGCACTTAATCCCAAAGACTTTGAAGTGTTTGATTGAAGCAAGTCTTCCATACCAAAATTCATAAGGTGTCTTGGCATTGTGTGGTCTGAGGTGGGCTTTGTTAAGAATATGGACTATTATGTGTGTTGCTTCTACCCAGTAGTTTTGACCAATGTTATTCTCATTCATCATTGACTTGGCCATTTGCTGAACTGTTCTGTTTTGCCTCTCAACTACTCCATTTTGCTATCGAGTTCCTAGGATTGTGTATTCTCTCTTGATCCCATGTTTATCACATAATTCCTTGAAATCACTTGACATAAATACTCCTCCTCTGTTTGACCTTACTTCCTTTAACCTGTTGCATGTTTGATTCTCGGCCAAGGCCTTAAATATTTTAAATTTCTTAAATGCTTCAGCTTTTTCTTTGAGAAAAGAAACCCAAGTGAGTCTGGAGTAATCATCAATGATTAACATGAAGTAGTTTTCCTTCCCTATGCCTTCCTGTCTTGATGGTCCACATAAATCCATATGAACTTATTGGAGTGGTTTCTCTGTTGAAGTAGAGCTCTTGGATTTAAACTGTGTCCTGGTTAGCTTTCCTACTTGGCATGTTTTACACACTGAATCTTGTGGCTTTGATATTCTTGGAAGATCTTTTACTGCCTCAAGATTTTTGATCTTGATTAAGTGGTAAAATTTTAGATGTCCAAGTCTCCTATGCCATAACCAACTTTCATCATGTTTTCTTAAATGGCACTCTTCTTTATCTTCTTTCAGCACATATACATTATTATCTATCCTTGTGCCTTTATCCACCACTTGTTCTAAGTTTACAAATTTTATCTTACAATCTTTGGAAGTGAACATCACTTCACATCCTCTATCACACATTTGAATTACACTAAGAAAATTATGTTTCAACCCATCTACAAGTAGAAAATCTTGGGCTTTTCCTTTTCCATTACTTAAAATCACCATCCCTTTACTCTTGATTTTACCTAGTTCATCATTTCCAAAGGTCACATTTCATGTTTTACTTTTACTTATAAATAGAAACTTATCCTTGTCTCCAGTCATGTTCTTGGAACATCCATTGTCTATATACCAAGGGTATTTTTGTTTTTAAAATGAAAGTACTAGACCACATTTTTCACTATCTTTATTTTTCCATGTGCTGGCATTTCTAGCTAAGGGTTTTATCCTTGGATCTTCTTTGTAATTCTTCAGATGGCAGTTTGCAACTTTGTGGCCGAAGTTATGACATTTATAGAATTCAAGATGTTCAATAGGTCAAAGTGATTGGTGCAGCTTTGTCTACTCATTGTCTGTTTAGTTCTATGTTGCAAAGATTGTTTATTTCTTGATCTCCTCAGTTGCATGTCTCTAAACTTAATTTAACAATTTGCAATCTTATGACCAAAATTAGAGCAGTAAAAACAATAACCATGGAATAAATTTTGGTACCTGAAGGATGGCCTTCTTCTTGGAATTTGTTGCTCCATCCTCTGATATCTTTGTTTTTTATCAACGTTCATCTTGTCTTTATTAGCTTTTGGTGGTAGAATACTCACATGGTCTTATTGTCTGTTGACTTGGAACTTGATCATCTTTACTGACTATTTTCTTTCTAGCTATTTTCTTCTTGAACCACTTACATAGCCTAAACCATTCTTCAACAAAGGAGATCTTTGTTTTCTCAGAATGTCATTTAGTTTTGTTGAGGCTTTAATGCTTGGATGATTTTGGAGATACAATGCTTTAAACTTCTCCATCTCTTTTCTAGTTTTTACTACCTCTTCTTCCAAGGATTCACATCTTGCCTTCTTTTATGATAACTGTTGTTTCAGAATTTCCTCTATTTTATTTGCCTCTTCTAATTCCACTTTTAGCAGGGAAAAGTCTTCATCAGGTTTTTTACTGTCTTTCTCGAACTGTATCAACAATTGTTTTTTTTATTTTCTTCTTAAATCTGAGTCTAGAAATTTCTTCTAGAGTCAACCACACATTCTTCATCATAAACATCACTTCTTGTGATTTTATTATCATAATCCTCTTTTTCCATAATCATAAAGTCATTAACCTTATATTCACAAGAAAAATCACTATCTGTGTCTCCTGAAGAGTCATCATTGTTTACACATAAACTTTTCTTTTTACCAAATATCTTGGATTTGTACTTCTCTTCACCTTCAGTGTTCTGGTCCTTCTTCTTGTGTGGACACTTAGATGCAAAGTGACTTATTTTTCCACAGTTAAAACATTTGAAGGACAACTTGCCTTGGTACTTTTTTGATCCTTTCTTTAGTCTTCTCACAAATTTTTCTTCAATTTCATCAGGCTCAAAATACTCATTCTTATCTTCTTTAAATGATGCTTCTCTAGAGGTGGGTTTATATTTACCTATCCTCATTTTATAAGCAGTCAGAGTTCCTAGGAGTTGGTCAATAGGCAGAGCTTTTAGATCATTAAGTTCTTCTATAGTAGAGACCTTTGGGTTGAACCTATCTGGCAGAGATCTCAAAATTTTTTGAACTAAAGAGCCTTCCTCAATTTTTTCACCAAGTCCTTTCATTTCATTTACTAGTTCTTCAACTCTCAGAAAGTACTTCCCAAAATTTTCATCCTCTTTCATATTTAGTTGTTCAAACTATAATCTATAGGCTTGAAGCTTGGCATCCTTTACCTTCTCATTGCCTTCATAACTGCTAATGAGTTTGTCCCACATTTCTTTGGCAGATTCTAAGTGCATAACTTTTACAAATTCAGCTTCTGCAAGCCCACTCAGAATAGCATTCATAGCCTTAGCGTTGAAGTTGAATTCTAGCTTGTCATCCTTAGAAGCTAGCACAACTAGATTTACATAACCAGTCTCTACCACATCGCAGACATATGCACCTAAATCCATTATGTAGGTTCTCATCCTAACTTTCCAGAAGGAAAAGTTTGTTCCATTGAACAGGGGGGGCTTATTGGTTGAAGTTCCTTCATGGCTAGTCATGTTTAAGCTCTAGGATCTACCCTTATATAAAAGGAACCTGATCTGATACAAATTGTTGGAATTACTAAGACAACTGAGGGGGGGCGGGGTGAATCAGTTGTTATTGTGCTTAAACAATTTTATGCCTGTTAAAATATTATTAACCTTCTCCAAGTTATCATCAAGATTATTCAAGACATGAACAACATAAATAAAAAACATCAATCACACATATGATATACACAGAGACATATATTCACGAGGAAACTCATAAAGGGAGAAAACCTCTTCTTATTCGAATGATAGGCAGTCTTTTAAGTTCTGTACGTCATCTTTCTTTGAGAACCAACTCAAAATTATGCTACAACCTCTTCTTTAACAAGTTGCAACTTGCTGAGAGTACCAACTCTCTGGTTTCTCTAGCACCCACTAGAAGGAAGCACCAACTCCCTGAGTGTTCCAGCACCAACTAGATGGAAGCACCAACTTCCAATCACATAGGCACCAACCTGTATAACAGAGAACAATGGTTCTCCCTTGCACCACCCTGCCGCCCTGATTTTTCTAGCTGCAACCAAATGGAAGCTACAACTCCCTGTATTCAAGAACCCACTTGAAACTCTTAGGAAAATAGTCCTCCCTAGCACCACCCTACCACCCTAATTATAAATCTTTACCTGAATAAGACCTTACAACAATACAGACATTTCAATGCTTACCACTTCTTCCTTGTTCTGCATTTTTTCTCTTCTTCTGTCTGTTCATGCTTGGCTCCACTTGTTGTCTCTTTCCATCTTCTCTTTGGTTCTCATACAATATTCTATTTTCACCATTTCTTCTTTGTCCAGATTATGTTCTTCATCTCTGCATCTTTTCGGCGATGTTCCTTCTTTCTACTTGATCACATACAATTCAACTTATTTTATCGAGAAACAACAACCTTCCTCTGTCACAACATATTTTTGTTATTCATGCCCTCATCATCTGTTACTCTCTGAATATCCAATGCCCATGTTGGGAATCTCTCAATGCTCAAGATCAATGATTCCAACATCCCAGAGCAATGATTCAGTTAGTGTAACTGAATCGTAACTGATCAAGAAATCAGGAGATGAAACAACAACCCTTCGATGAGATTCGGTTTGATCAATGTCGTTGGATTATACATGCAGATGCTTTTTGATTTTTCAATGTGTAACCTCCGATGTGGATCCTAGAAGCGTTATCTCTTTCCCCTATCTTCCGCTAATATGACCTTGGGTGATGATATCATGTGACCATGTGATTGTGGGTGCGGAAAAAGGTGGTTTGAGATCAAACTGTGTTTCACCCCACAATTTACCTTGAGCCTCCACGTGTCCTTTTTCCAAAACCATGGTTTCAATTGTGGCCCACCTTCAATTTTTTAATGTTCACGCACCTTCAATCCTCGCAATGCAACAGGATCGTCAATCTCACTATCTTGACGGTGCTCCTAAATGGATGGTTCATATTTTTTCTTTCACGATTTGCAGATCAGATCTAACCTCCTTAAATCAACGACTGTGATTTATTTCGTGATCCGGGCTCTAGGAGTTTCAAATCTAAACCCTGCTTTTCTTTGTTCGCCAATCTTCCGGAGTTGATGATCTGCGGACACCTGTCCTTCTCAATTGATGGATCTGCCTCTACTTCGGGGATTTTACCTCTCAACTATATCAACAGTCTTGTGTCCCCTTTCTCGATCAATGATTGAGATCTACTTTTCTACTATGGTCTTCAGTGATTTCAATTCTCAACCTTCACACATTCATAGAATTCTTTTAGCCGGAGTGCATAGATTCCTTCCACGTGTCCTCATCAAATCAACGGTCCTCGTTCACTTCGGGAATTTGACCTTTCAACCAGATCAATGGTTATGCTGTCCCTTTCTCGATCAACGGTTGATATGTCCTTCAGGTCTTTAGACTTCTGAAATCTCAAGTCTCAAAATTTACTTCCCCTCGAAGTATGGAGATTACTGCCATGTGTCCTCTTGGATCAGACGGTTGAGACCTACTTCAGGTCTTTACCTAGAGTCCATAGGATTATGCCACATCTTTTATGGATCAGATAGCCCAGATTTACTTCATATGATCTGAGGTTTGAAATATTCTTTGGATGATCTGACGACTGAGATCTGCTTCGGATGATCCGACAATCAAGAATTTATTTCGGCTTTCCCGGTCTCCGAGCTTCAGGAATTTCAAAACTTAAACTGACGCTCTGGATTAGATGACCCAGATTGAATTTGGATGATCTGATGCTTGATAATTCTTCATATGATCTGATGACTGAGATCTACTTCGGATGATCCGACGGTCGAGAATTTATTTCGGCTTTCTAGGTCTCTGGGCTTCAAGAATTTCAAAACTCAAACTGGAAATTCTTGAAGTGATTTCTTCGTAGCATAACCTCCTCATAACTTTAGACCCTAAATGAATGACATTCATTTGATCAATATCTTAGATCAATGGCTCGATCTTTTTTCTATGCATATTTTCTTTGGATTAAATTCAACGGTCATCACAGTTTCTCCAGATCCGATGGTCCTTATTCATTTCAGATTTCGGGCTTCAGGTATTCGGATAATCGAATCCTCAAACCTTCTGCCCCGTTTATCCTATCCTTCACTTAACTTGATCCGATGGTTGACGGATATTCGGGTGATCTAATTCTCAATCGTTTTGCACCGCTTATCCCATCCTTCCATTAATTCAATCCGACAGCTGACAGAAATTTGGATATTCAAATTCTCAACGGTCCTGGTTTGTCCTGTGGAGATGTTGAACCGTATCACGTTTCTGTATTGCACTTTTTCTTCTAAGCTTTGATCTTTTTATATTGTCCACTTCTCCTCATGAGCTTATGCTTTTCCTGTTTTCCATCATCGTTGTTATTCTTGCCATCATTGACAAGCACACACTTCCTATAAAACATGCCAACAGTGTACTCCTATCACTAGTGAATCTAATTCTATTATATCTACGTCTATTCATGCATTCTACTTTACATGATTTTAAATGGTTGAAGAGAGACTCACTACAACTCTACTTATAAATAATGCATCAATATTTTATACTATAAATAAAATTTACTGTAAGCTCATCTTTTCATATTACCATTTCTCTTCCCATGCACTCATTCATATACGAATTTAAATGATAAAAAGAAAAACTAAATGTCATTTTGCACTTCCCTCACAACGACGCAAAAAAGTTAGTCAATACAATTAGGTGAATTTTTCTACATTAAATCATCAAATTGGGGATCCTAAACTAATGAAGCACATGCAAAGTGTATGCAAGAATTATCCTCTAATATATCTAAATTATTACTTATGCAAAAGGAAAATTGTTTGTTGTTTAGCTGCAGAAACATAATTTATGTTCAACTACAAAAAAAATAGAGTAATTACTAATGATAAAGAAATAGATCTAATAAAAACACAAGAACAATTCTAGACACTTAATATCATCAACCTAATGAATCATTATCTACAATATTTCAATCATTTAAATTAATGAGAGTTCCTACAGTTGAAATAACAATCGTTTATTCGATTAACGACTGTTGTGTTAGTCTTCCTATGTAAACATAAATAAATGACTTGTAGAAAATGAAATAACAAGAAATGTAAATCACATTACTGATAAGTACAACAACACCAACGGAAAGAAAAATAAGAACCACTCCTCTTCAGGGGGCCCTCCTAGCTCGGGGAATGTTGCTGGAAAAGAACCTATAAAGTTGAACTTATAAACTTAAATGATATAACTAATGAAATCGAAGAGTAACCAAAACTTTTTTTTATTAATTCAGAATAACAATATCAGTTTATAGAAATTTGATATCAACATACGTGTCCCTGTGAAGGTTCTCATAACCAATATTTATACATTGAAAACAAGATCGCATAGATCCAAGTCTCGTGAATTCTTTAAATTGTTTTACATATGAAATAACACATGTGTGCATTCTATATTTAATCTAACAACTCGTGGGTATGTAGAATTGGATTTATTATCCACATAATAGAGAAATTCATGACATGTTGCATGAATTTTTCTCATGTGATATTTTTAATTCTTGTATTGATTTGGCATGGATCCAACTTGTCTGGTTTTCCAATTGTTCATATGTTGAGTGAAAATTTGACTCTTCTCCTCCACTTACCTAGAGGACTCTTGACCTGAGATGATAGGTGGATAAGATTTAAGTATCGATTTGGAATATTCTACAAGTCTGGATCTCAACTTGGATTATGCACGACCATATGGAACAATGATTCTTCTACAAAAGCAGTTTAGATACTACAAAAATATATCTAAGTTTCTATAGAATAAGATATTTTGTAGAGAATCATTAAAAGAAGTAACTAGTTAAACAAAATTGTATAAGGAAGAATATAAATGTTCTTAGAATGAAAAATTTACCTTTGATATTATTCATTATATAAATTATGTAGTTGAGAAAGATAGTTGTGGAAAAAAGGGTAAAATAGGGTGTAAGTTGGTTCATAAGTATAGAGTTTGGAAGGAATATTATGATAGGAAAGTGACAAAAAGAGTATTCTTTGAGGACTCAAAAGGTATGGCATATATTGTCTTGCTTTATGGTGGTAATGTACTAAATTTTCCCATTTATTATCTATATTCTACCCCAACTCTTGTCAACCATGCATTCTCATTCTACACAAGGATTTTATTGTAGTGAAATTGACCTTGAGGGGACACAACGTTTCTTCAGTTGGATCCCGATGATGAGCCCCTACTAGCGTTTGTCATCAAGTCAAACTATCATTCCATGCAGACCAGTAGATGATCCATGGAATGATTTCACCCTTTGAATTCATGGTTTATATGGTGGTCTGGAGAGTGATAATGGTATCAGGAGCATGGAATCCCCTCTCAGTGTAGTATTATTTAGTAGCTTGTGGGAATTTGTTACCATTTGTGTCCTCATCTGAGATCTTGGTAGGTCACCTAACTCCGATCCAACCCAATGCACTACTTTAGTGAGTCATCTGCATCTCTGAGTTGATACCTCTTACAATTTATTATATTATCTGGCCATAACATCTTTCGAATGTGTGTCATATAAGAGAACACTTCTCTAGCTTAGTTTTCCATCATTTTTTGGACTCACATAATATTATTTTCACCCCATGATGTTATATATGTTCTCTATGATTGAAACATGTGCATATTCATCCATGGGGTCATTATCTATGTCTCCCTCATTTGGATCCAATGGTGCCATAATGTGCAACGAGTCTGTCTCAAAGGAAAACTGCCACTGCATTAGGTTTAGCGTTGCATTTCTATCAAATACATAGTCTATATCAAGTAGAGTTGGATATGGGTATGCATCATCCATGATCTGAATCACCTCAAAGTCTTCTTTGGTTTCCCCCCCATCAATGTTCACTTCTACTTGTTCCAACCTGCCAATAGGGTATATTTTGTATTAATTAGAAAACCTTAGCTAAATTGGGGACCACACTAACTTTGGTTTATCCATCAACTCCCAATATTACTTCAAAAAAAATTTCACATTATATCCCATGTCCAACATGACACCATCCATCTCATAGCTTCTGATGTCAACTATCGTCTTGAATTCTCTTTCTATGCACTTATGTCCTCTCACCTGGAAAACGTCCTATTTTGGTAGAAGGGAGGAAATATAAATAGTTGTCTCGTCTTCCCTGATGGGTATTCTATATGCACTAAAAACACACTAAAAACCCTCAATTAAATTGTCAACCCAGGGTAAGTAAACTTAGAGTTGTAGCAATATATATTGCAAGGCAGAAAGGATGGAGGTAGTATAGTCTAACTAAGGAAGTGGCTATCTAAGGGATAATCTATTCAAGCAAAGGCTATTAATGATCAAACCCTACTAAGAGACTTGAAATATTTACCCTAAGTAACCTTTGAACAAAGGATTGATGGATATTTATAAGAAGGCAAATTAAAACCCTACTTAAAGAAAACTAATTTAATCACAACAATAAGAAAAAGCAAACTATTTACCTAATAAGCAATAGCAACAAAAAACTACTTTAACTAACCTACTTAAATTCAATAAACAACTATCCTATGAAAGCAAGTAAATAAACAAGCAAGCAACTACTCTATGAAAGCAAGAAAGCAAACAACTAAGTAACCTATGATAACTCCTATAGCAATTAAACTAATTAAGATTACTCAATAAGCAACTAATTAAGCTAAGAAACAAGTGAACTCTATTCTTAAATTAAACTTCACAACTACTTCTAATTTATGAAAGGAAATCTACTAAATTGAAATAATTATGATAATAAAAGCAATTGACAACTAATCTTTAACCTATGATAAGCAAATTATCCCTTAATCTACCAAAGAAAGAAGACTATCTATCCTACAAAAGAAAGAAAACTATCTTCTAATCTATGAAAGAAATAAAACTCAAATATAATGTTGATGGTTATGTGAATGTCTCTGGTGTCTTATAATATCATGATGGCACTTAACAATGAATGATAATTCAAGAGGGATAAACTCGATATTGACTTTGATAGCAAAGTGAAAAGTGTGAAATAGGCAATCCAGTGAGAACTTAGCCATTATGGAAACAACGTCAACTATCTTGCATATCCATGTGATTATTCAATTATACATTAATCATCAACAGTATAAAGATACTATTCTAGTAAATTCAATTTCACTCTATACTACTTAAGAAAACTCATACTACACTAAACTCAATAATCAACTTTGAATTGAAATTGCAACCTAGATCTGAGAAAGAAATTGCATGAAGTAAACTAAACTAGTCCTATTTTGACAATTCAATTTGCAAAAAGAGAAAATACTCATAAACAAAAATTAAACACTATTTCAGCATATGACAAGAAAGAAAATGAACAAACTAAATGGAAAATTAAATAAGAAAAGATAAGTAGAAACTAAATAGACAAACTAGAATTGAAAACTAAAGGCTAATGACTATCCATCCACTGAAACCCTATCAAATAAATCATGAATTAAAAACTCTATTTTTATCATATATTTCAGCATAAAAGAAAACTTATCTATCATCTACTTATACACGGGGTTAGTATATAAGATTGCAAGATTGTTTCCTATCAACTAATAGATCATTGTATACTAACACGATCCTTCATAATAACCTGCAAAACTAATATTAAACCAATTAAATCATAAACAACAATTTATACAACAAAGAAGCAAAATGACAATTCATGTACAAAAAATAAATAAAAAAGACAACTACACTATTCAATTCACAAGAAAACTCATTGGATATTCACCCAGACTGTTGGTGCCCCCCCGCAACAAGTCTTGGTTACTCTTCAAAGGAAAACCACGAGCTTCAACAACATGAATTCACCATTAAAACTAAAATCATAGTCTTTACACAGTCTTAGCAAAATGAAGATAGAAAGACAGATCTAAAATTTTCTTTTTCTCTCTAACACTCTACTTATTAATAAATGTTTGACCACCGAGGTGGTATTTATAGTTTTTACAAGGTGAGAGGTTGACCACTACAAGGGTCGACCCTCTCTAAAAACAAAAAATCACATTTAATATGCCCTAACTGTCGATGGCTTCTAGAAATAAGGCAAGCCAATAATCGCCCAACATAACAACCCAAATCGAGTTGTCAAGAGTTCAATGAATGGAGGCCACGAGCACAAGCAAAACCCATGTCTTTTATTCATCCATCGTTGGTCGTTGATACCATAACCACCAAACCACCCATGGTTTTTGTGTCGGACGGAGTGTCGGATGGAGTACCTAACTGAGTGCCAGATGCAAAAACAAGCTGCGATTTTTCCCTGTGACACACAAAATGCGAATTAGTTCCCTGGGATCATAAAAACATATTGATTTAAACTCAAAATCATTACAAAACATGAATTATTCATACCTGGTGTGAATCATAGTGATTTGACACAAAAGCTCTTCAAAAACTCTTCAAAATAGGAAAAATGCATATACACATTCGACAAAAATGATCTAATTAACATCATGAAATCAGTGATATCATGGGCCCAACATTCCCCCATACATATTGTTAGCATGTGGGTCATTTTATTTGCATCTTTAGGATCACTTAACAACTTAAGGAAATAGCATAATAAATCACATACTTAGTTTTTTTATTCATCCTATTGGTAAGTGTTGGGTTGTATTTCCTCTTAGGCCACGCATTGCATTTCTTCACATATGCACTCTTCTTCCATTTCCTTGTTTTCTTCCTATTGTAATTCTTTGTGTTTGTGGGATTCATCCAACAATTTCTTCATTTTGCATTGCATTCCTTGTGCATGCAAAATTCTTCTAGTGACTTATGTGTTTCTTGTTGTAACTTCTTGCACGCACAAGATTCCTCCAATGACCTCTATGTTGCACATTGTAACTCTCTGTGTCCATGGGATTCCCCCAATTACATTTTTGTTATTCATTGTAACTCTTTGAACACTTTTTCCTCTTCTAAATCCCTTTGTGTGTCACGCATCAATTTCTTTTGTTGTGCAATGTCAAAATTGGGAGGTGTGTGCGCTAGTTTTCTGATATTTCCTTCTACATTTTGACCTGAATTTTCTCCTTGTTATAGGTCCATTCCCATGTGAATGCGTCCTCAGGTGACTACCTGCACTCAACTTCTTATTTTGGTTTTTGTCCTTCATGTGGTTTCAAAGACACCATATTGCAGTGCCCTTTCTTCTCTTTCCATTTTTCCAACAAGTCTTGGCAATATTCTATGACATGATCTGCATTGTGGTAATATCCACAGAGTGCACATAGTTTGGTACAAAAGCATGAAAAGTGGCCTACTTCACCATAGTTAAATCAAGTAGGTTCCATTCCTCGACAACCACCTTATCCTCTTCCTCTTCCTTTTCCTCATCCATATCCTCCTCTTTGGAATCCTTGGTATCCTCCTCTATCAAAGCCTCTGTAGTCTCCACCATTCTATTCTTCCTAGACCCAGAAAGCATCTGCAGTGTCCTCTTTCATCAATTGTAGCGACCTTGTTATAGAAATATTTTCCTCACCTTATGCAAATTTGATTAGAAGGCCTTTTTCCATTTCCCTATGCAGAATTGAAGTTGCTTTTTGCAAATCCTAGAGATAAAAACAATATTTTTCCACATATATGCACCCTAACTATTATACAACATGTGTATACACAGATTACACCACTACAACTCATGTACATCGGGTTTTGTGCCCAAAATTAAAAAATAGTGTCAGGTTTCCATGTCACATCACAGGATCCATGATCCTTTACCTTCCATATACTGTAAACTTTCCGACTTGACCCTTCAGTTCCACTTGAAGGCTATAAATGGGCCATATCCTAGCAATGAAAAAGAGGATAATAATTCAACTTTGACAGAAAAGTTACTTTGGAGAAATTATTCACTTCACATTGAGTCTGGATCCCTTTGTGTAAGCATGAACACATTGTTCATCCCCCAAGCTCTTCCCTACTTGATTGAGAACCTCATTGTCTCTCTTATATGATATTTCCTTTGGTGGAGGATTGAAGTGGTGGAGCCCTAGATGGAAGGGACTTAGTTTCTTGGTTCTAAACCGTGTCAATACGGAATTTTGTAATTCATTCACTTCTGTTGATTACATTTTAATAGAAATACTCTTTTTTCATCCAATTAATAGCTTGTAAATATTTGAATTGTTATTCCATGGTCATATTTGTTATGAATGTTGATGGATTATGCTATTGAATGTGATAAATTTATATATTATCACCATATTCTTGCGTTTCTTGGTTGTTGAGGACATGTTGTAGGTGTATTGCTTTGAGTCAAGTGCTCAACGGTGGACTTCATCGAATGTCTGGATGAGGTAGGCTCTTTATCTTGTCTTGTTAGAATATTTGTTTATATAGCATAGATTAGAGTTGATTTCTGCATTCATTTTGTCTGTTGTGGTTTACCCCTAGCCATAGAGAAATTTTCCTCGTAACAAAATTGGCAACCATACTGGGGATATGATCTTCTTTTCAGGGTTTGGAGTGTGTTTCTCCTTTGATTGCTCTTGTTTATATTGAGTTTATTTTTGTCTAACTGTTTTACACCCTCTACTCATTTTGAGTCTAAGTTTCTTAGCCTTATCCTTAGCCTGGCAGTGTTTTAACATATATACGTGGGTTTTTACCTGACAGTCGCATACATACACGTGGTGTCCTCCTGCAAGAGGCATATATACATGGTGTTCTCCTGAATAGTCATGTACATCATCATTTTTTGTTTGGTTGTTGAGTTTGATGTTTGTTGGGTAAGTTTTGATGGTTGGTGAGTCTTCTTGGATATTTGTTATGACTTTTCACTATGTGTGGAATGATAGGAAACCTTTCTTTGGTTGAATTTTTGGGTAGTTCCTTTCTCATCATCATTTTCATTGATTGCCATTGCATATTGGGCTATGTGTTTGCTTCTTGATATCCTACTTGTTTTGTCTTTATTCACATACAGTAGAATCTTTATATCAAGTTGTTGTTTAGTCCTTGCATTTTCATTCTTTTTTATTGAAAATACAAAAATATTAAGCGTTTTGCATTGTTTCCATTTGATCTTTTGGGTCCTTATCATTGATCTTAGTACATGTATAGAAAGATTGCATCTTATTTGGAAGTGCAGAACTAAATTGAAAATTGCATTTGAAAAGATTATCATTTATTGAGAATTGAAGTTAGGACTTTGTAGGTTATTCATATTCATTTATTTTACTTTTTGAGTAATAACATCATTAGTTTCATGACCACACCTTTTTTGAGTAAGAAATACCACTAAAAGCAACGCTGATAATTTAAAATTGATTAGAAACGATTTTATTTTCTAGGGTGCACAAACTAGCTTAGTATTTAGAGCCTTGGAATGGGATTTTGTGAGTAAACTTCTCCAAGGCTATTAAATCAACATATGTGTATAACTAAAGGAGTGGTGAAATCCATTGTATAATTGGTGATGTCAGGAGGCTCCACTTACAATGGAGTTAAGCACGAGGTCGCGTGAGGTTGGTTGAGGGGATATCCCCCAATACCTTCTTAGCATCAAATATATTTCTGGGGATCTATTCATATATGGGGATCTTGCTAGTAACTTTACCTCTATGAGAGGCAGTGATTTCGAGGTTTCGGGATTTGTTACCCTACCCATACCGGAGACTTGACTTACGAATGTTCGCTTACGTATTAGTTATATCGTGGTTGCTAAGTTGCTTGGCATAACTACCACATAGGTTACTTGCATGGGTTATTCTGCAAGTACCTTGGGTCAGATAAAGGTTCAATAACACATAGCCTTTACGAAGGATTACCTCTCTGGGGGGATCTGACCGACTGGTTGATAATCCCATGAGAGCCCTTATAATTGATTATGATACCTCTAATATTTTGCAGGGAGTCTCAGGCCCCTCTTGGGCAAGGCATACCTACTTTAGGGATGGAGGCTCCTTTCAGACACTTTATCCTGTTTGTGTGCATATTGGCCTTTTGTTTATTTTATTTTGGCATGCTCTTTGATTACTAGTTGGCCTTAGGATTATTTTTTTGTATATCTTGAGTCTTGAGTCATCGTGGAGCTAGACTAGCTTCCCCGCAGGTCTCGTCGCTTGTTAAAATTACCACCGCATTTTGAGTCTTTACCTTCTAAAATGCGTAAATTTATCAAACGTGGTACACACACCTCCACTTACCAGACTTGTGATCATACAAGGATGAGTACTGAATCAAGTCAGAAAGATATTGGGAGTCCTTCAACTCCCATACCTACTATAGTTAACGGTACTCTTTCGACACCTTCAACCACAATGGTTATAGTGTCGAAGGTTCCTATCATCACTCATGTCCATCCTATAGTGATTACTCAACCTATAGCCATGAAAACTTTTGGGTCCCTTTTTCACTCACTAGGCTATAATATTTAGTCCATCCCTATGGCCTCTAGCCATTTTTCTTATGGTATGATGAATTTCAGATCGCAATTTTCATCCTCCATCTCCACGTCTAGTCTAAATACTAGTATTAGACTTGGGGGCATGGCTCCTCCTCATACTCCATTTTTGTTTGGTGGTGCTCATGTTCCAAAAATGACTCCTATAGTTGGAGGTATTCCTCCTATTAACACTGGGTCTAATCCTGGTCCTAATGCTTCTGGATGGAGTAAATGACCTGGTGGACAAGCTACTTCTTACAATCCATCCTTTATAGCTACCTCCTATGTACTGATTCTGACCAACATGTTTGGCATGATGAATCCACCTTTATCCTCCAAATTCACACCTGGAGAAGATCAGTTTCATACCTTGGGAAACCCCCAACCTGGAGCCACTCCATCTAGGGGCATTTTTTACAACCCTCGTCAGAACATTCCTACTAGAATGGTGCCCAACCAAACCCTCATGAATCAGTTTGGAGGAGGGTCTTACAATATCAAACAGGACCATGGTGCATACCAGAACCCTAGATGGGTTGTGATTCCCCAACAACAATCTTTCCAAGGAGCTTGGGGCTAGATGCCACAACCTCGTCTCCCTTTTCTGTCCATGCTCAATCTGCCATATTTTTCTAAGTTAATGAATGACCTTGTGCATCATGATCTAACATGGCCCACCATCTCCACCAAGATTCCCTTAGACATTCCAAAATTTGAAGGCAAAATGGGTGAGGATCCTGGTGATCACGTCACTACTTTTCACCTTTGGTGCTCTTAGAAATCTCTTAAGGATGATTTTATTTTCTTAATATTGTTTCAACGCACCCCCACAGGGGTATCCACGAAATGGTATATTGAGCTACCAAGTAGGACATACAAAACTTTTAATCAAATTGTTTTAGTCTCCCTCAACCACTTCCAGTGTTCGGTTTATTATGATGTTGGCATAGAACTTATGTCGTCCTTCCCTCAAAATAAATCCACTCATATCTTGGATCACATCCAGGAGTGGCATAGACATAAGAGGTTGATCAAGGACTACATACCCCCAAAATTCCTACTAGAGTGGTTCCTTAAATATCTACAGCCTTATATTTCGAAGGATCTTTCTACATCTAGGGTTACATCTGAGGAAGAAGTGATTTTTAAATACCAACAGTTAGATCTCATATATGATCAGTCTGGGATGCTATCGAGATTCTTGCAGACACATCGAGGTCAAACTATAACACTAGACAAAACCTCGGGCGTCATGCTGATGGCATTGTAGGCTCTCCCAATGTGAAATCTGCAGACTCGGTGACAAGACATTTGAAATATTTGTCTCTAAACCAGTCTATAGGGGGGCCAACTTTGTCTGTGTCCTCTACTCCCGCTCATTCGAAGGATGTACATTATGTGCAATCATCAGCCAACCCGAATGGTAATCAAAAACCAAGAGGGAATAAAAAGAAAGGAAGTGGTAATAATCGTAGGGGTGGGAAGAATAATAATAAACCCAAGGACAATGGTAATAATGAGAAGTCGAATAATAATGTTGGTGAGGGTGAGAAAGAAAGGCGAAAGGTGAAGTTTCCCTTTAATATTTGTACAGACGATCACCTTACCCATTTATGACCCAAACTTGCAGAAGCTATGAGGATTTTATCTCTACCGCCCACTGTGCTGACTAATACTTTTCCACATAATCAACACATGGCCTTGAGCTCCTCAAATGTCGAAAATGCGGCGAGTGGGATTCAAAACCCACCGATGCAAGACGATGACTATTTATACATCAATATGGTTAAATCTGAGGTTAATGTAGCCACTCGGTCTCGCGATTACAGTTCTCCATAGACTGTACTTGGTCTAGAGTCTCCCCCTCCTCCAGAGACACCTTTACAAATTGAAAAACTAGAGCCCCCACCTCATATTTCGAAAGGAGTAATCAAGAGATTTACCCATAATCATAATTCTAGAGACACCCAAAATTACTCTATTGTTGAGGATCTGGGTCAAGCCACTTGTGTGATGTTGGATCTATAGGTACTCCAGACGTGTCCTTCATAGAGGAATGACTTTCTATATGTGTTAGGATATCTAGATACTTTTCTCTATAAAGTTATAAATTTTGACGTCACAGATGTGAAGCCTCACTTTCCTTACCATGTGGCATTCCAAATCCACATGGGTTTCTCAAATTATACCATCAAACATACTATTGTTGATGAATGAGTTGCAACATGTGTGATGTCCATGGTCTATTGGAAAGCCCTCAACTCTTCAACTCTTTCTCAGTCTCTAACCACTTTGACATATTTTGATGGTCGTTCCTTTCACCCTCACAATATTCTTCCTTCCTTCCTGGTCCAGTTAGGTGGGAAGATGGTAGAGGTGGATGTCGAGGTGTTTGATGTACCCCTCGACTATAACTTGTTACTAGGACAAAATTGGACTTACACTATGACTGCAATCATATCATTCTTCTTCCACACTCTTTTCTTTCCTCCTGATGGCAAGATCATCACGATCGACCAATTTTCCTTTGTGTACACTAGTCCCAAATGCATCTATTGGACTGTCGATTCCCATGATCGAAAATTCTCAAGCGACAATTGAGAATATGAGTGTCAGAATATATTCATCCCTTATGGGTACCTTCGACTTCATGGAATCAGTTCATCATATATACTCCATGTCTAGCAGGTCTGCTTCATCAAATAGGTTCATTCCTTTCTGCACTTTGTATTTTAACGATCCTTGGATCCTACGTTCCTCAACTACGTCTTGTGAAGATCAGTCACATACTGGAATGTCCATGCCTTTATCGATAGAAGATATAGTGTATTAGGTTGTTCTTGACTCTTCCATCGATCCGAATCATGTTACCTCACAGACAGATGAGGAGGATTTTGTTATAGACCCCGTGTGGCCTACTTCATCCTCTTGTTCGCATGATCACCTCGATGAGACTTTACCTTCAGATGAAGCTATCATAGAGGCCATGAATGGTTCTGACAAGCCATGGGATGATATGCATCATCGCTCTTATTTTCTCCCAGAGCTTGCTAGAATCGAACAAGATGATTTTAGATCTACCTTGAGCGAGATAGTCAGTCACACCGTAGTTCCACTTGATACGCATGGAATTTGTGCCGAAGGAAACATGGAGAGTATCTCTCCTACCATCACGATCGATATCTCTCATATTCCTGGAAAGTTTGAAAATGTATACATCGGTGCGAATTGTTCACCGGACAAAATTCTAATCTACATCGAGCTCTTCAAAGAATTATGTGATGTGTTCGCTTGTTCATAGAAAGAGATGCCAGGAATTGACTCTCGGATTGTCGAACATGAGACTAAAACCTACTTGGATGCTAAACTTCTTCAACAATGACTTAAAGATGTCAATCCTAGAAAGGCCCATGCTATTAAGGCAGAGGTAGAAAAATAGATTAATGTTGGATTTATCTACCTGGTTCCCTTGACTGAATGGGTATCCAATCTCGTTCCTGTGAATAAAAAGAAAGGAACCATCCACATATGCATGAATTTTTGTGACCTGAATAAATCTTGTCCCAAAAATAACTTCTTGACACCCTTCATCGATCAGATTCTCGATGAGTTTGTGGGAAGCAAATATTTTTATTTTATGGACGGATTTTCAGGGTATAACCAAATTCAGATTAAGCCTGAGGACCAACATAAGATGACATTTATTTTCCCTTGGGGTACATTCGCATACCGGAAGATGCCTTTCAGCCTTAAGAATTTCATAGCAACCTTCCAATGATCTATGACCTTCGAATTTCACGATCTCAAGCATATAGTCGAAGCCTATTTCGACGATCTCATTGCTCACTCTCGTAAGAGAGTGGATCACCCTAAACACCTTCGACTAGTTTTTGAAAAATGTCACCATAATCGCATCCATTTGAACCCTCATAAATGCATCTTTTGCATTAGGTCCATTCGACTTCTAGTATTTTTAGTCTCTGAGAATGGGATCATGGTAGATCCGTTAAAGTTTGAGGCAATACTTTGATTGCCTCCCCCACGCACTATTTGTCAACTTCAAGGTTTACAGGGTAAGCTAACTTTTTACAATGGTTTATAGTGAACTATGCCAATATTACTAAGGGTTTCATGTGTCTCTTAAATAAGGACACTCATTTTATCTGGGATGAGCGAACCTAGGAATCCTTCGATGCTTTGAATAAAGCCTTGGTATCAACGCCTTTGCTGAAGTCTCCAGACTATGGTAGAGATTACTTGTTTTATGTCACCGCTTCTGAAGAGACAATTGGTATGGTGTTGTTTAAAGAGGATTACGAGCTCCGTGATCACACCATTTACTATTTGAGTCGAAACTTAGTTGGCCTTGAACTCAAGTATTCTCATGTTGAAAAGCTATCTTTGGTTGTCGTTCACGCAGTTCAACGATTACAACACTATATATTGCTTTACAAAACTACTGTGGTTGCCAATGTCAATCCATTTCAATACGTCCTTACAAGGGTTATCATAGGGGGAAATTACAATAAATGGATTCTGTTTATACAAAAAATCAATCTCGATTTCACTTCTACAAAGTCCAAAAAATCACTATTTTTTGCAGAGTTAATATCTGACTTCCCTCGATTAGATGAGGATGTTATTCATGTTGATTCATTTGCAAATGAACACTTTTTCCTTGTCTCGTCATCAGACCCCTAGTATGGAGATATTGTATTTTATCTTCAAACTTTGAAGTTCCCTCAACATCTCTCGCGAGATGATCAACGAAGTATACGATACCAAGCTAAGAATTACCTTATCATTGACGACAATCTCTATCGTCGAGGAGTAGACAATATACTGCGTCCTTGTTTAACTCTTGAAGAAGCTGAGTCTATTTTAAACGACTGCTACAATGGGGCTTGTGGTGGTCATCTATCCGGGCTTGCGACAACCCATAAAATTTTGCGAGTCGGTTATTTTTTGTTGTCTATTTTTAAAGATTGCATTGAAGTGGTTAAGAAGTGTCACCCCTACCAGGTGTTCACTAGGAAAATGTTCTCGCATCTAGCCCCTCTCCATCCAGTCGTTACCCTCGGTCCCTTTGCCAAGTGGGGGGTATATTTTTTGGATTGCAACCCAACTTCGGTTGGGGGGCATTAACACATTATCATTGTCGTATATTACTTTACTAAGTTAGTTGAGGCCATGCCTATAGTTAAATACAATGGTAATATTGTTGTCTTCTTCGTATTCAATCAAATTATAACTAGGTTCAGAATCCCGAGTGAGATTGTCACTGATCATGGAAGTCATTTTCAGAGTGAAATAATAAAAGAATTAGCATAAAAAATGGGGTTTATAAATGGTCATTCTTCCACTTACTACCCCTAGGGAAATGGACAAGTATAGGTCGTAAACAAGCCTCTCAAGACCATTTTGCATAAAACTGTCAACCAGAGAAAATCTGACTGGCATATCATGATTTATCCAACACTTTGGCCATAGTGAACCTCAGTTAAGAATTCCATAGGTTTTTCTCCTTTCCAGTTAGTGCATAGTGTGGAGTCAATCCTACTTATTGAATGTGAAATCCCTTCTCTTAGATTGGTAGTTGTGCTCTTACCTAACACTTTCGATCTTGAACAATGCCTCATACACTTAAAGAGTCTAGATGAGAAGTGTCAAGATGCCTCCATGGCTATCGAAGAGAATAAAATATGTGTCAAGGACCAATATGATAATTTTGTTTGTCCTTGGCAGTACACCAAGGGTTACTTGGTCCTTCTATATGATCAGGCCAAAGAACCACTGTGAGAAAGCAAGTTCAAACCCATGTGGCATGGTCCCTATATTTTGCGACGTGTCTTAGAAAAAGGAACGTATGAATTAGAATATTATGAAGGGAACATGTTGGATGAGCCCAGGAATGAGCTCTAGTTGAAAATATATTGAGCTTGATCCCTAAGCTTGGGCGTAACTCTCTGTATATTAATGTATTTTAGTGTATATATATTTTCCCTTTGTTTTTATCTTCATCTTGCTTATCAAGTTTTCCCTTGGTTCGCAGATGTCAACGGAGTCTTCGGTCTACTTAGCATTCCCAAACGAGGCCAATCGTCAGACACATAACTTTTCTTCTACTACTTGGGTTGTTTACTTACCCGAGGGTCTATTGGTGTCTTCAGTTGGCATTTTCCTAGGGACATATATGAATAATGTGGCCGAATATAGCGTCATTATAGAAATTTTGCATGATGCCATTTCTCATGGTATTCTCTCTTTAGAAGTTCTCCTAGACTCCTAGTTAGTGGTATGTCAGTTGAACAACAATTACCTTGTGCGTGAACCTACTCTACTCTGACGATTCTTATAGGTACAAATTTTAGAACGACATTTTGATTTGATTACTTATCATCAGATGCCCAGAAGTTCTAATTATGTATCTGATGCATATGCTAATTTTGTTTTAGATTGGCATTTGTCACATAACTAAAGAAAAGAAAACACTTTCATCAATGTACACATTGTAACATAAGTGAATTCAAATATCAATGTTTTTATATATATTTCATCTCTCCAAAAATTATGATGTTATAGTACAAAATTAGGGTTGAAACCCTCAAAATACATATGCAGCCGATCATAAAATAATCAGGACATCTATGCCTATGGTGCTGGATAAGTGTCATGATAGTATACTATGGCATTTTCAAGATGCCTAAAGAGTCATACCCAAGTATAGAGCACACCTACCACCTGTCGCTACATCGCCTCTGACAGATCCTCCACCTGAACCATGGGAATCCTTTGTGTCAAATAAGACAAGTTTCCCTGCACATTTTGAAGCACTCTATCAGCATCTCCTCCTGCTGGATCATCTCGTCGGTGCCTCAGCTAGTGTCGTGGAAGTATTTCCAGCCATCATGGAGCCACATATGCATCACACACATGTTTACCTAGTACTTGACATCATCCAAAAATATTTTTGTTTTCTTATACAAAAATACAAAAAAATGAAATATTCAAAAACTTTGGCATACCTATGTCTCTGTAGGAGGAACCTAGTGGTAACGACATGTCTGGATCTCCTCTAAAGTCAATCCCTGCATAAGGGTATTAATCCAGAGCCATCACTTGTCAACTCCACCAGAAGAAAAACTCATCGTTGTAGGGTGTTGGTACCCTACAACCATCTGCCACCTCATCACCTCGATCCACCATGCCACGGCTGGATTGTGAGGTCCATACAGAAAAATCTAAACTCTAGGGCCCAAGACTACAACCCGCTCGAATAAAAAACTATAAAGGATAGACGTGAACCCAAAGTTCCTCTTTCTACCCAGTTTGCAGTATGTCATCTTTCTCTTCATGTTGACCAACAGTGAGGTGCACGAGTCTTAAACCATGGGTCGAAAGAACTCCATTGAATAGAACATGAGTTTCATCGATGTCTAGTGCAAAGAGGCCGACCCTGTGATCTATGTCAACACTAGGAAAACAATATTGAGACTCATATTGTTGATCTCTCTGATTGGGATTTGGCTCCCTACCTTCTCGATCCCTGCAATGAAATGAGTGGCTATGTAATAATCTATGTTCATTCCAATCCCAACTCCCCGGGCTTTGAGGTTGACCACCCCACCCCAATGTGACAATCCTGTCAAGAAGTAGATGTCCTCAACTTCAATCCTTAATGGTTGTCCATCAAGGTTGAAGGTCTCAATATACGGATCCTAGTAGTTCACAAGCAGCTGAAGCAGTCTCACTTGAGACCTCATACCTTTGAGATCCCAAAACTTGTATATCCCACATCTTTTTAGGGCCATCTGGGCCCCTAGATCTCTCTCCACTACAGCATCCACCTCTTCATGCTCTCTTTCTCTCCACTCTAGCACGATCCTGCAAGATTCAAACCATTTTTTGAGTTAGAAACATTTAAAAAACCTTATCCATGAACATGTACGCGAGCTACAGTGTACACAGTCATGTATAGGGATGCTTATACACTGGTTGTTTTGCAAACAGTCGTGTATAGGTATGCGTATACGTGACCAGGTGATCTGTAGCCCACGTATACCTTAGTTTCTAAGTTCCACCCTAAATAACTTTAAAAAGGAGGCGTAATTACAAATTTTAATCCACTAGAAAGAAATAGGGGAGCAAGATGAACTAGTTGGTCCAGACAGTTGTCAATTCCATCACTCGTAACTCCTGCAATCAATTGTTAGAATTCGGAGGCAATTTGGTCCAAAATGCACTATTTGGGTAAAAAATACAAATGGTATAATAAAATTGGGTTTTTTTACTATTTATAGAAAAAAATTACCCATTTTACATAGTTTTGTACAATATTTTGTCCTAATGGACTAATACGACAGTGGATGGAGTAGGTTTTGGTGGTTTTATCCAGGGATTCTTGTGGTTTTCATCGCTATGTCATTTGTTCGTAACTTTGGACATGTATTTTTGTTATCCAACATATAGGATAGGTACCCAATACATCATGCACACTTTCGTCATCCTATGATTGCAACTCATATGCCTTTGGTATGAACCCATTTAACAATGACATGAAACCTTCTATATGCAACTAGAAGTGTCATTCTTGAATGGTATAGACTTACCAAACATGGGTACCCTAGTTAGATACCCTGCTTCATTCGGTTCCCATGCAGATATTGTTTTCTATAGGATCGAGAGTCCCTTATAGCTAATACATGACTTTATGTTTGAACCTCATTTATTACTCATAAACATGCTGACTGATACCTAGAGGACTCCCAGTGAGTTTGATTTAAGTTCTTTTATGACTCTCTCAAAAAGAGAAAACATTGTAGATTAAACTTGTCTCTTTCACACTCATAAATTGGATTTGAAAGGACATCTATTTGGTGTAATTTTACCCATTTTTCAAACCAAGTAGACTAATATTAAGAAAAATGACATTTTTTTATGTTGTAATTGCATCTCATTCTCTTGCTTGCAGTATTGAGCCTATTGTCGGTTCTCACTTTTGTGTTATAGGCCTTTCACCTCAACAGTTTCCATCATCATCCAAGTAGAGCCTTGTTTATAACCTTTGCAACTTGTCTCGTCTTCCCCCATACATATTGTTAACATGTGGGTCAGTTTATTTGCATCTTTAGGATCACTTAGCAACTTAAGGAAATAGCACAAGAAATCACATAGTTTTTTTATTAAGCCTATTGGTAAGTGTTGGGTTGTATTTCCTTTTAGGCCATGCATTGCATTTCTTCATGCATACACTCTTCTTCCATTGCCTTGTTTTCTTCCGATTGTAACTATTTGTGTTTGTGGGATTCATCCAACAGTTTATTCATTGTGCATTGCATTCCTTGTGCATGCAGACTTCTTCTAGTGACTTATGTATTTCTTGTTGTAACTCCTTTCATGCACATGATTCCTCCAATGACATATATGTTTCACATTGTAACTCTTCGTGTCCACGGGATTCCTCCAATGACTTTTGTGTTATGCATTGTAATTCTTTGGACAATTTTTCCTCTTCTAAATCCCTTTGTGTGTCACACATCAATTTCTTCTGTAGTGCAACGTCAAAATTGGGAGGTGTGTGTGCTTCTTTTCCGATATTTCCTTCTACATTTTGACCTGAATTTTCTCTATGTTCCAGGTCCATTCCCATGTGAATGTGTCCTCAGGTGACTACCTTCACTCAACTTATTATTTTGTTTTATGTCCTTCATGCAACTTCAAAGTCACCATATTGCAGTGCCCCTTCTTCTCTTCCCATTTTTCCAACAATTCTGGGCAATATTTTGTGACATGATCTACATTGTGGTAATATCCACAGAGTGCACATAGTTTGGTACATAAGCATGAAAAGTGTTCTACTTCACCATAGTTAAATCAAGTAGGTTTCATTCCTCCACCGCCACCTTATCCTCTTCCTCTTCCTTTTCCTCATCCATATCCTCCTCTTTGGAATCCTTGGTATCCTCCTCTGTCAAAGCCTCTGTAGTCTCCACCATTCTATTCTTCCTAGACCTAGAAAGCATCTGCAGTGTGCTCTTTCATTAATTTTAGTGACCTTGTTATAGCAAGATTTGTCTCACCTTATTAAAATTTGATCAGGAGGCCTTTTTCCATTTCCCTTTGAAGACTTGAAGTCCCTTTTTGCAAATCCCATAGCTAAAAACAATATTTTTCCACATATACGTGCCCTAACTATTACAAAACATGCATATACATAGGTTGCACCACTAAATCCCATGTACATTAGGTTTTGTGCCCAAAATAAAAAAAATAGTGTCGGGTTTCCATGTCACGTCACGGTATCATGATCCTTTACCTTCCATATACTGGAAAATTTCCAACTCATCCCTTTAGTTCCACTTGAAGGCTATAAATGGGACATATCGGAGCTATGGAAAGAGGATAATAATTCAACTTTGACAGCAAATTTACTATGGAGAAATTATTCACTTCATATTGAGTCTGCATCCCTTTGTCCCTGTAAGTCTGAACACATTGTTCATCCCCCAAGCTCTTCCCTACTTGATTGAGAATCTCATTGTCTATCTTATATGATCTTTCCTTTGGCGGAGGATTGAATTGGTGGAGGCCCAGCTGGAAGGGACTTAGTTTCTCGGTTCCAAACCATGTCGATACAAAATTTTGTAATTCATTCACTTCTGTTGATTACATTTCAATAGAAATACTTTTTTCTCCTCCAATTAATATCTTGAAAATATTTGAATTGTTATTCCATGAGAATATTTGTTATGAATGTTTATGGATTATGCTATTGAATATGCTAACTTTATATATTATCACCATATTATTACCTTGCCCATACGGTAGACCTGACTTATGAATGTTCACATATGCATCAGTTATATTTTGGTTGCTAAGTTGTTTGACATAGGTACCACATAGGTTACTTGCAGGGGTTATTCTGTAGGTACCCTGGGTCAGCTAAGGGTCGAACAACACACAACCTTTATGCAGGATTACTTCTCCAGGGGGATTTGACTGACTGGTTTTTAAGACCATGAGGGCCCTTATAACTAATTTTGATACCTCTAATATTTTTCATGGAGTCTCATGACCCTCTTGGCCGAGGTATACCTATGTTAGGGAAGGAGGCCCCTTTCAGACACTTTATTTTGTTTGTGTGCATATTGGCCTTTTGTTTATTTTATTTTGGTTTGCTCTTTGATTACTAGTTGTCCTTAGGATTTTTGTTTTGTATATTTCAAGTCTTGAGTCATCATGGAGCCAGACCAGCTTCCCCACAGGTCTCGTTGCTTGTTAAAATTACCACCACATTTTGAGTCTTTGTCTTCTAAACGGCGTAAAGTTATCAAATGTGGTATACACACCTCCACTTACTAGACTTGTGATCATACAAGGATGAGTATTGAATCAAGTCAGAAAGATATTGAGAGTCCTTCAACTCCCATACCTACTATAGTTAATGGTACTCCTTCGACACCTTCAACCACAATGGTTGTAGTGTTGTAGGTTCTTATCATCACTCCTGTCCATCCTATAGTGATTAATCAACCTATAACCATGAATCCTTTTGGGTCCCTTTGTCACTCACCAAGCTATAATATTCAGTGCATCCCTATGGCCTCTAGCCCTTTTTCTGATGGTATGCCGAATTTCACATCGCAATTTTCATCCTCCATCCCAACGTCTAGTCTGAATACTAGTATTGGACTTGGGGGAATGGATCCTCCACATACTCCATTTTTGTTTGGTGGTTCTCATGTTCCAAAAATGACTCCTATAGTTTGACGCCTTCCTTCTATTAACCCTGGGTCTAATCCTGGTCCTAATGCTTTTGGATGGAGTAACCAACTTGGAGGACAAGATACTGATTATGGTCCATCCTTTACACCTACCTCCTCTGTACTGATTCCGACCAACACATTTGGCATGATGAATCCACCTTTATCCTCTGGATTCACACCTGGAGGAGGTTAGTTGCATTCCTTAGGCAAGCCCCAACCTGGAGCCACTCCAGCTGGGGTTAGTTTTTACAACCCTCATCAGAACATTCCTATTGGAATGGTGTCTAACCAACCCCTCATGAATCAGTTCTAAGGAGGGTATTAAAATATCGGATAGGGCCATGATGCATATCAGAACCCTAGATGGGTTGTGATTCCCCAACAACAATCTTTCCAAGGAGTTTGGGGCCAGATGCTAAGACCCCGTCTCCCTTTTCTGGCCACGCTCAATATGCCAGATTTTTCTAAGTTAATGAATGACCCTGTGCATCATTATCCGACATGGTCCCCCGTCTCCTCTGAGCTTCATTCAGATATTCCAAATTTCGAAGGAAAAACTGGTGAGGATCCTGGTTATCACGTCACTACTTTTCACCTTTTCTTCTCTTCGAACTCCCTTAACGACAATTCTAGTAATTTAATATTGTTTCCATGCACCCTCATGGAGGGTCTCCATGAAATGGTATATCGCGCTACCAAGAGGGACATACAAAACATTTAATCAAATGGTTTTAGTCTTCCTCAACCACTTCCAATTATTGGTTCTTTATGATGTTGGCATAGAACTTCACTCGGCCTTCCTTCGGGATAAAGCCACTCATATCTCGGATCACATCCAGGAGTGGCATAGATGGAAGAGGTTGATCAAGGCCTACATACCCCCGAAATTCCTACTAGAGTGGTTCCTTAAGTCTCTACAGCGTTATATTTCGAAGGATGTTTTTACATCCAGGGTTACATCTGAGGAAAAAGCGATTTTTAAAGACCAACATTTAGATCTCATATATGCTCAGTCTGGGATGTTATACGAGATTCTTAAAAATGAATCGAGATCAAATTATGACCCTAGACAAAATCTTAGGCCTCATGTTGATGGCATTGTTGGCTCTGCCAATGAGAAATCTACAAACTGGGTGACAAGCCATTTGAAAGAGTTGTCTCTAAACCAGTCTGTAGGGGGGGCAACTTTGTTTGTGTCCTCCACTCCCACTCAGTCAGTGGATGTACATTATGTGCAATCATCGACCAACACGAATGGTAACCAATAACTAGGAGGGAATAAAAATAAAGGACATGGTAATAATCGTAGGGGTGGGAAGAATAATAATAAACCCAAGGACAATGGTAATAATGAGAAGTCAAATAATAATACTGGTGAGGGCAAGAAAAAAAAGCAAAAGGTGAAGTTTCCCAGTAATATTTGTATAGACAATAACCTTACACATGTATGCCCCAAACTTACAAAAGATACGAGGCTTTTATCTCTATTTCCCATTGTGTTGAATAATCCTTTTCCACATAATCAACATGACATGGCCTCGATCTCCTCAAATGTTAGAAATGCGGCGAGTGGGAGTCAAAACCCACCGACGCAAGACGGTGACAATTTATGCATCAATATGGTTAAATATTAGGTTAATGTAGCCACTCAGTCTCGCGATTACATTTCTCCACGGACTGTACCTAGTCTAGAGTCTCCCCCTCCTCCAGAGATTCCCTTAGATATTGAAAAACCAAAGCCCCCGCCTTGTATTCCGAAAGGAGTACTCAAGTGCTCTACCCACAATAATAATTCTAGAGATGCCCATAATTACTCTATTGTTGAGGATATGGGTCAAACCTCTTGTGCGATGTCTGCTCTGTAGGTACTCCATACGGGTCCTTCACAGAGGAATGCCTTGCTATCTACATTAGGAGCTCTAGATCCCTGTGGATCTAAATTTATCAAGTTTAATGTCACAGATGTGAAGCCTTTATTTACTTAACATGTGGCATTCCAAATCTACGTGGGTTACTCAAAGTATACCATCAAACGTATTGTTGTTGATGAAGGAACTGCAACATGTGTGAGGTCCCTGGTCTGTTGCAAAGCCCTCAACTATCCGACCCTTTCTCAGTCTCCCACCATGTTGACTGCTTTTGATGGTCATTCCTTTTACCCTCACGATATTCTTCCTTCTTTCCCGATCTAATTAGGTGGGAAGATGGTAGAGGTGGATGTTGAGGTTGTTGATGCGCCTCTCGACTATAACTTGTTACTAGGACGCAATTGGACTTATGCTATGACTGCAATCGTATCATCCTTATTCCACACTCTCTTATTTTCTCATGATGGGAATATCATGATGATCGATCAATTGTCCTTTGTGTACACTATTTCCAATGCATATGTTGGACCATCGATCCCCACGATCGACAATTCTCAGCCAACAACTGAGAATATCGGTGTTAGAATATATTCATCCCTTATGAGTACCGTTGATGTCAAGGAACCTTGAAAGAGATAGTCGGTCACGTTGTAGTTCCACTTGATACACATGGCATTTGTGTCGAAGGAAACATGGCGAGTATCTCTCCTACTGTCACGATCGATATCTCTCGTATTCCTAGCAAGGTTGAAAATGTATACATTGGTGTGGATTGTTCACCGGAAGAAATTCTAATCGACATCGAGCTCTTCAAATAATTATGTGATGTGTTCGCTTGGTCATATGAAGTGATGCCAGGAATTGACCCTCGGATTGTTGAACATGAAATTAAAACCTACCCGGATGATAACCTTGTTTGAAAACGACTTAAAGTTTTCAATCCTAGGAAGGCCCTGCTATTAAAGCAGAGGTAGAAAAACTGCTTAATGTTGGATTTATCTACCCGGTTCCCTTGACTGAATGGGTATCCAATCTTGTTCCTGTGAATAAAAATCAAGGGACCATCCACGTATGCATAAATTTTCATGACTTGAATAAATCATGTCCCAAATATAACTTCCCGACAACCCTCATCGATCAAATTCTCGACGAGTTTGCGAGAAGTGAAGTTTTTTCTTTTATAGACGGATTTTCAGGGTATAACCAAATTCAGATTAATTCGAAGGACCAACATAAGACAACATTTATTTTCCCTTTGGGTACATTCACATACCGAAATATGTCGTTTGACCTTAAGAACATCAGAGCAACCTTCCAATGAGCTATTACCTTCACATTTCACAATCTCAAGCATATAGTTGAAGCCTATATCAATGATCTCACTGCTCAATCCTGTAAGAGAGTGGATCACCCTAAACACCGTCGATTAGTTTTTGAAAAATGTCGCCATTATTGCATATGTTTGAGCCCTCATAAATGCATCTTTTGCGTTAGGTCTAATCGAATTCTAGGATTTTTAGTCTCTGAGAATGGGATAATGTTAGATCTGTTAAAGGTTAAGGCAATACTCTGATTGCCTCCCCCGAGCACTATTCATCAACTTCAAGGTTTACATAGGAAAGATAAATTTTTATGATGGTTTATTGTGAACTATGCCAATATTACTAAGGGTTTCATGTGTCTCTTAAAGAAGGACACTCCTTTTATCTGGGATGAGCAAGCCTAGGAATCCTTCGACACTTTGAAGAAAGCCTTGGTATTGACGCCTCTACTAAAGTCTTCATACTATGGTAGATATTACCTGCTTTATGTCGCCATGTCTGAAGAGACGATTGGTATGGTGTTGGTTAGGAGGATGACGAGCTCTGTCATCATGTCATTTACTATCTTAGTCAAAGCTTAGTCAACCCTGAACTCAAGTATTGTCATATTGAAAACATAACTTTGGCTTTCGTTCACGCATTTCAACGATTACGACACTATATATTTCTTTGAAAAACTACTGTGGTTGTCGATGTCAATCCATTTCAATACGTCCTTATGAGGCGTATCATAGGGGGAAAGTACAATAAATGGATTGTCATTCTACAAAAATTCAATCTCGATTTCGCTTCTGCGAAGTCCAAAAAATCACTAGTTTTTGCAGAGTTAACATATGACTTCCCTCGGTTAGATGAGGATGTTATTCATGTTGATTCATTTGTAGATGAACACTTTTTCCTTGTCTCGTCATCATACCCCTAGTATGGAGATAGTGTTGTTTATCTTCAAACTATGAAGTTCCCTTAGCATCTCTCACCAGATGACCGACGACATATACGATACTAAGCTAAGAATTAACTTATCATCGACGACACTCTCTATCATTGAGGAGTAGACAATATCCTGCATTGTTGTTTAACTCATGAAGAAGCTAAGTCTATTCTAAATGACTGCCACAGTGGGGCTTGTAGTGGTAATCTATCCGGGCTTGCGAAAACACATAAAATTTTGCAAGACGGTTATTTTGACAGTCTATTTTTAAAGATTGCATAGAAGAGGTTAAAAAGTATCACCCCTGTCAGGTGTTCACTAGGAAAATGCACTCACATCCATCCCCTCTCCATCATGTCATTATCGTTGGTCCCTTCACCAAGTGGGGGGATATATTTTGTGGATTGCAACCCAACTTCGGTTGGGAGGAATCAACACATTATCGTGGTCATATATTACTTTACTAAGTGGGATGAGGCCATGCCTATAGTTAAATCTGATGGTAATATTGTTGTCTTATTTGTATTCAATCAAATTATAGCTAGGTTCAGAATCCCAAGTGAGATTCTCACTGATCATGGCAATCATTTTCAGAATGAAATGATGAAAGAATTAGCATCAAAACTGGGGTTTATAAATGGTCATTATTCCCCTTACTACCCTTAGGAAAATGGACAAGTAGAGGTCGTAAACATGCCTCTCAAGACCATTTTATAGAAAATTGTCAACGAGAGAAAATTTGGCTGGCATATCATGCTTTATCCCGCACTTTGGGAATACTGAACCTTGGTTAAGACTTCCACCATTTTTTATCCTTTCTAGTTAGTGCATGGTGTGGAGTCGATCCTACTTATTGAATGTGAAATCCCTTCTCTTAGATTGGCAGTTGTGCTCTTACCTGACACTTTCGATCTCGAACAATGGCTCGTACACCTAAAGAGTCTAGATGAGCAGTGTCGAGACGCCTCCACGACTATCGAAGCGAATAAAATACATTTCAAGGTATAATACAATAAATTTGTTTGTCCTCGGTAGTACGCTGAGGGTGACTTGGTCCTTCTATATGATCAAGACAAAGAACCACTCGGGGAAAGCAAGTTCAAACCCAAGTGGCACGGTCCCTATATCGTACGACGTGTCTTAGAAAAGGGAGCCTATGAATTAGAATATTACGAAGGGAACATGTTGGCTGAGCCCAGGAATGAACTCTAGTTGAAAACATATTACACTTGATCCCTAAGCTTGGGCATAACTCTCTGTATACTAATGTATTTTAGTGTATATATATTTTCCCTTTGTTTTTATATTCATCTTGCTTATCAAGCTTTCCCTTGGTTGGTAGATGTCAACGGAGTCTTCGGTCTACTTAGGATTCGCGGATGAGGTCAGTCATCATACACAAAACTTTTCTTCTGTCGCTTCGGTTGTTTACTTACCCTAGGGTCTACTGGTGTCTTCATGTGGTTTTTTCATACGACCATCCACGAATAATGTGGCCGAATACAGCGTCATTATAGAACTTTTGTGTGATGTCATTTTACATGGTATTATCTCTTTAGAAGTTCATCCAGACTCTCAGTTAGTAGTATGTCAGTTGAATGATAGTTACCGTGTGGATGACCCTACTATACTCTGACGATTCTTACAGGCACGACTTTTAGAATGACATTTTTATTTGATTACTTATCATCACATACCTATAAGTTCTAATTATGTATCCGATGCATATGCTAATTTTGTTTTAGATTGGCATTTGTCACATAAATAAAGCAAAGAAAACACTTTCATTAATGTACACACTGTAACATAAGTAAAGCTGAAGATCAATGTTTTTATATATATTTCATCTCTCCAAAAAATATGATGTTATAGTACAAAATTGGGGTTGAAAACCTCAAAATACATATGTAGCTGATCATACAATAATCACGACATCTATGCCTATGGCACCTGATGAGTTTCATGATAGCATACTATGGCGTTTGCAAGATGCTGAAAGAGTCGTACCCAAGCACGGGGCACACCTACCACCTGTCATTGCATTGCCTCTGGCAGATCCTCCACCTGAACCATGGGAATCCTCTGCATCAAATGAGACAAGTTTCCCTGCACGTTTTGAAGCACTCTATCAGCGTCCCCTCCCATTGGCTCATCTCCCGAGCTCCTCCATTGATGTCGTGGAAGTTCTTTCGACCGTCATGGACCCACGTCTGCGTCACACACATGTTTACCTAGTACTTAACATCATCCAAAATATTTTTGTTTTATTAGACAAAAATAAATATATATATATATATATATATATATATATATTCAAAAAACTTTGGCATACCTATGTCTCTGTAGGCCGAACTTGGTGGTAACAGCATGTTCGGATCTCTTTGAAGTCAATCCCTGCATAAGGGTATTCCTCCAAAGCCATCACCTGCCGACTCCACTAAAAGAAAAACTCATCATTCTAGGGTGTTGGAACCCTACCACCCCCTACCACCTCATCACTTCAGTCCACCGTGCCATGTATGGATAGTGAGTTCCATGCGGAACAATCTGAATTCTAGGACCCAATCCTGCAACCTACTTGAAGAAAAAACTACAAAGGATATGCGCGAACCTAAAGTTCCTCTTTCTACCCAATTTGCAGTATGTCAGTTGGCTCTTCATGTTGTCCAGCAGTGAGTTGCATCAGTCATAAACCTTGGGTCACAAGAACTCCACTGAATTGAACATAAGTGGCCTCGATTCCTGGTGCAAAGAGGTCGACCATCTGATCTGTGTCAACACTAGGACAACAATATTGAGACTCAGATTGTTGATCGCTCAGTTTGGGAGTTGGCTCCATACCTTATCGATCCCTGCAATGAAATGAGTGGCTATGTAATCCTCTATGTTCATGCCACTCCCAGTTTTCTGGGCTGTGAGGTTGAACACCTCACCCCGATGCGACAATCCCATCAAGAAGTAGATGTCCTCAACTTCAATCCTTAATGGTTGTCCATCAAGGTTGAAGGTCTCAATATCCGGATCCCAGTAGTTCAAAAGCAGCTGAAGCAGTCTCACTTGAGACCTCATACCTTTGAGATACCAAAACTTGTATAGCCCACATCATTTTAAGTCCATCTGGGCCCCTGGATCTCTCTCCACTGCAACATCCACCTCTTCATGCTCTCTTTCTCTCCACTCTAGCACCATCCCGCAATATTCAAATCATTTGTTGAGTTAGAAACATTTAAAAAACCTTATCCACTTACATGTACGCGAGCTACAGTGTACACAGTCACGTATAGGTATGTCTATATGTGACCCGATGATCTGTAGTCTGCTTGTACCTTAGTTTCTAAGTTGCACCCTAAATAACTTAAAAAAGGAGGACTAATTACAAATTTTAATCCACTAGAAAGAAAGAGCAGAGCAAGATGAATTATCTGGTCTAGATGGTTGTCGATCCCGTCGCTCATAACTCCCGCAACCAACAGTTGAAATTCAAAGGCAATTTGGTCCAAAATGCACTATTTGGGTACAAAATACAAATGATATAATAAAATTGTTTTTTTTTACTATTTATAGCAAATTTTTACCCATTTTACATTGTTTAGTACAATTGTTTGGCCTAATGGACTAATTCGACAGTGGATGGAGTTGGTTTTGGTGGTTTTATTGAGGGATTCTTTTGGTTTTCAGTGCCATGTCACCCGTCTGTAACTTTGGATATGTATTTTCGTTATCCAACATATAGGATAGGTACCCAATCCCTCATGCACACTTGCATAATTCTATGACTGCAACTCATATGCCTTAGGTACGAATCCATTTAACAATGACACAAAACCTTCTATCTACAACTAGAAGTGTCATTCTTGAATGGTAGAGACTTACCAAACATGGGTACCCTAGTTAGATCCCCTACTTCATTCGGTGCCCATGCAAAGAATTTTGTGTGTAGGATTGAGAGGCCCTTATAGCTAATACGTGACTTTATGTTTGAACCTCATTTCTTACTCATAAACATGCTGACCTATACCTAGAGGACTCCCAACAAGTCTGATTTAAGATCTTTTCCGACTCTCTCAAAAAGTGAAAAGATTGTCGAGTGAACTTGTCTCTTTCACACTCGTAAATTGGATTGGAAAGGATGTCTATTTGGTGTAAGTTTACCCCTTTTTCAAACCAAGTAGACTAATATTACGAAAAAGGACATTTTTTGGCGTTAAGTTGTAATTGCATCTCATTCTCTTGCTTGCAGTATTGAGCCTATTGTCGGTTCTCACTTTTGCATTATAAGCCTTTCACTTCAACAGTTTTCATCATCAACCAAGCAGAGCCTTGTTTATATCATTTGCAGCTTGACACCCTATACCCAAGATGAAACATTCCCTCAAGTTCCCATCTCCTACATGAACCTCCTTGCATTGAGAATAGGTATGTTCCATTGTTGGAATCAATTGCTTACTTGCAACACTCGTTTCCTCCTTTGTATCATAACATTCATTTGACTATGAAAAAGCAAAAAACGACGGGCGGGAAAAGAATATTATCTTATATTGGTAGCATTCATGTCGCCTTTGAACAAAGATTTTTTTTTTTGAGTCCACTTTTTATCAAAATTTTTGGTTTAGCATGACCTTAGGAAGCTGAGCTCGTTACATAGATTTTACTCCCCCTTATGGTTACTCTTCTAGTCCCTATGGAGAGTTTGATTGATGCCTCCTTCATCACAAAGTTTCATCATTGATTAAATGCTTCCAAAGTCGTCCATATGTCTCATGATCTTGTTCAAAGGATGTTTATCAACCTGTGTCAGCCATTCCTCATAACTCTTAACTTTGCATGTCGGCCATACCCTCAGTGTGCCTGAGAATTACATGAATTTGCAGTCCTATTGCACACCCTGGTCCTACTTTCCTCATTGGTAGGTAACCTTTAACCCAGCACTCGAAATTTCATCATTGGTCGCTGACTGGGTGGTGTCTCTTATGTTCGATGACAAGAAATCTATTCACACATTGGGATTTGTGCAGTGTCTTGGATTCCATTATCCTTGTTGTTAGTTTCCTCAACTTTGTCAACAATTTTCATTATTGGATGCTATTCAAAGGGTCTTTTCCGTGTATTTCTTGCATATGGAACATGCAAAAGATGCACAGGGTCGTTGGTTCGTGAACATGTTCTTCGTCCGATTTCCTCCAAATCATCAAGCTCCTTCTTTGAGGCTCGTGTTGAATGATGAGAGATGCCTCAATTCTCTCCTTTCAGTGGGTCTCCTTCCATCGACTTCAGCTCATCTATTCTGGAAATGAGACCTAGAGTTCTATGAGTACCTAGAGGCTTGCAGTCATTACTGGCAGGTTCTCCCTCCATCGATAGTTGGGAATACATCAATGTCCCCTGATAGATGGATTCTTCAAGTGTTTGACCCTGACACCTCTATTCACACTTGTATGAATGTAATCAATGCCTTTATACCTACTTTCATTATTAGTAGGTTGTCTCAGGTTTGTTAACGGTATACCTTAATGACCGGTGATCAAACAAAGTCTCATTGTGTTCGACCTCAACTCCTTTATTCACATGATGTAGACTTGCACCTTTGGCAAATCATGTAGAAGACTTGAAGACATCAGTTCCTAGTCGCAACTTTCTTGAGTTATTGCTATCTATCATTGGACCAGTACCTATGTGACTTCAGTGATCATGGGGGATTAGATTGTACTCCATTGTATAAGGATATCTTCAGATTGATTTTGAGAATGATTTTATTGAGCCTTGTTTGTGACTATGATAGCCTTTGGCATGTAGCCACCTTTGTATTTCCTACTCATGTCCATGAACATTTGTTTGGTATATTTTCACATGGATCTGCAATGTAATTCAAATTGGTGGCCATGTGCGTAAAGTCAGTACAGATTGTAATATTCCCATAAGTAACTAGTTCTTCCAGTTGGGTCTCTATTACTCCACTTCTGGGTATTATAATTTATTTTGGCCATCACAGATACTCCTCTAACCTCACACGTTAGGGGGCATCTTTTATAGAAAGATTTCCTCACCTTATGAAATTTTCTTAGAATTCCTTTCTCGATTTTCCTATGTATACTTGAAGTCCATTTTTGAAAATCCCAGAGCTAAAAACAATAATTTTCCACATATATGCACCCTAACTATTATACACCATGTCTATATGTAGGTTGCACCACTACAACCCGCGTACATCAGGTTTTGTGCCCAAAATTAAAAAATAGTGTCAGGTTTCCATGTCACGTCAGGGGATCCACGATTCTTGACCTTCCATATACTGGAAATATTTTGAATTGGCCCTTCAGTTCCATTTGAAGGCTATAAATGGGTCATATCTGAGCTATGGAAAAGAGGAGAATAATTCAAATTTGAGAGCAAAGTTACTCTGCAGAAATTATTCACTTCATATTGAGTCTGCATCCCTTTTCCCTTGTAAGTCTGAACACATTGTTTAGCCCCAAATCTCTTCCCTAATTGATTGAGAACCTCACCTCATTGTATATCTTATATGAGATTTCCTTTGGTGGAGGATTGAAGTGGTGGAGGCTCAGTTGGAAGGGACTTATTTTTTCGGTTCCAAACCATGTCGGCACAAAAGTTTGTAATTCATTCACTTCTGCTGATTACATTTTAATGGAAATACTCTTTTCTCGTCCAACTAATATCTTGAAAATATTTGAATTGTTATTCCATGGGAATATTTGTTATGAATGTTGATGGATTATGCTTTTGAATGTGCTAACTTTATATATTATCACCATATGCTTTTGTTTCTTGGTTGTTGAGGACAAGTTGCAGGTGTATTTCTTTGAGTCAATTGCTCAACAGTGGACTTCATTGAACGTTTGGATGAGGTAGTTTCTTTATCTTGTCTTGTTAGAATATTTGTTTATATAGCATAACCTGGGATTAGATTTTATTTCTGCAGTCATTCCGTCTGTTGTGGTTTACCCCTAGCCATAGAGAGATTTTCCTCGTAACAAAACTGTAGTTGTTCATATCGTGGCCCATGGATTTGCAAAACTCACAAAATGGAGTATGTGTAGTCTTTTGATACTTATATAATGTTGGGAAATGAGAGGATATATGGCCCCTTTCTTGCAAATCTCACGCCTTTCAGTATGTGGTCCTATCAGGAATGGATTCAGTGCACCATTGTTGTGTAATTTTTGAGTGTGGGGCACTCATTTCTATGGTGACCTTCATTATGACATGTAATACACCATACATTCACATGCACTACCTTGGCCTTAGCCACATCTTATAGCTCCATGGTGAGGTTTATGAGTTGGGATTGTACTTGGGCCAACCCTGCCAAAGTCTCTCCACATCCCGACATAACTTCTAGGAACATTGAAATTTCCACAGCCTCCACTTGGGTCATCCCCTTCTACTTGGTGAGGGGAACTCAAATATGATGAAAGAGTTCAAAAACAGACCATTCTTTGTGTTGTACATATTGGAGTTGAAACGTCATCCTATCCAATAAAATATTGAACCATTGGTCATAATCTCACATGGTTTCACCATCTAATTGTTTGATCTCTTTGACTTCCATGAAGTACTATGATTCTAACTTAGGTTTATGAAATTCCCTAAGTAGATCTCTCTTTATGTCTATCAAGGACCTAGTTTTTCCTATCGGTGCAGTAACCTTGTACTTCATGTACCCAGTCAGATCTCTATCCTTGAAGGTGGTATCCAACTGTGTAATCTTGGATGCCTCACCCATAACTCTCTTCAAAAACCATATAGCTTCACACGTGAACCATCACTACTCTACATCGTCTCATCCTGTCCCATCAAACACAGGAAGTATCAAAGTTGAATCGTGTTTCACCATACTCGATCTAAAATTGTTTCTTCTTGACTAACTACTACTTGGTGCTGATGTTGGTGCTCCTCTTTGTGAAGTATTTTTTACTTTTGCTTCTTCTTCACTCATATCCACTCCTTCTCTTTCTTATACTCTTTCTTCTTCTACCTCTCTTATCTCTACCTTTTCTTCATTTCCTTCTTATTGGTGACAAATGAACAAGGGGGGTGGTTCAAAGAGGGGGTTCCTCCACACTCTCTCATCTTCTTCGAAGAGGGATCCAAAATATCTCCCTATCTCTAACCACACATGCCTACTCATAATTTCTAAGGCCTTTGCCCCTTCTCAGATGGATCCATTACTATCTTCTATCACTTTTGTGCTACAACTTCGTGCCTCATATTCATCTGATGTAACTACCTTTGTTTCTATCCAAGGGAGTCTAACTTCATGTTTTTTGTCCCTACTTACATTACTTTTGGTATCCTCTCTTGATACATTTCTATTAATTCCACATATCTTGGATGACCTATCTTCTTCTGTGCATCTTTCTGGCATAGAACTATCTCTTGCACAAAATTCTAGTGCAGATCCTTTTCTCTTCATCTCATAACCAACTACTCATTATTCACCCCTTTATTTCTCTTATTCACTTCTCTATTTTACTTTCCTCCTTAGCTCTACTCTTCTTACATATCCTTCAATTCTCTTTCTCCTTTTCTCTTCTAGATCCATTCTTGTCTCACTTCATCTTTTCTTTCCCCCCCTTCTTTCCATCCCCCTCTTCACACAAGAGGGTTTACTTGGCCATACTATTAAACTCCATTCACATTATCCCCTTCTCTATGAACAACATCTTGATCTACAAAGGAATCTCTTTCAACAATCTTCTTCTAGGGCCAAAGACAAAATTTATTTTAGCATCACTCAAGGATTCACTGGACTTAATAGAAAACTCAACAATATACCCTTCCTTAACCCGATCAAACTAGAAGTTGAATTCTATTGACCACTTATTATCCATAGATTTCATCCTATTGACCATATTTTATTCTCACACCATTGATTCTTGGGCTCCCCAAGCAAACTTAATCTATGTCTACCTTTTTATCCATTCATACAATAAAAAAGGAAACTCAACAAAGAAGTTTCATGTAAATAGGTATCGATGTACCTTTGTTTCCACTGATCGAGGTTGATCTACAATTTTTTGGTCTCTCATCACACGAACTCATCCACCTTCTCATATACCTAGTCTTGTATCTCCTCCCTAGAGGGATTCCACCTCATTGCATTCCTTCAACATCTAGTACAAAAACTTCAGGTCCCAACAATGGAACCATTTGTTGGTTCTTATGAGGGTTATCATACCCAGGTTTTGATAGGATTTACCAACCAAAAAACCATAAGCTCTAGCATAATCAATCTTTAAGGACTCAAGAAGGTATCACCCGAGACACCATGAGAATCACAGAGACCATAAATCTTTTGAAGGATGTGAAGTAGTAACACATATAGGAAATATCCATTAACTAATCATTCATTCATTCAAAAATACCATTGTTATGGCCTTATTTTCCACCCTAGGGACTCATGGAGGACCTATTTATGCATTACACTAAGACACACTATTTTTCCTTGGATTTCCCCTATTTTTGAGGACAACTATGCCCCAAATTTTTGACAGAGCATGATCATCCACTAATGAAACCAAGGACAACACAAAAACGATTGTTGGTTTCACTATTGCCAGCCCGTAGCTACCTCTATGCCTTCCAAAATTGGTGATTCACGAGAAGATCAACACTGGGTGAGTTGTCTCTCTCATGATATTATCTTGGGAACTTCCATTCCATTCGCGTTCACTAAGTTCTAGATATCTAGAAGCCTCTCATAGATTCCTCCACCAATCTATATAAGGAAGGAATTCCATGGGCAAGAGGAGGAAGAATCATTTATAGGTGCATGTTACATAAATTTCAGAGGAACTTTTCCATGGGAAATTAGTCTTCATATCAGGCTATCCTTGCTTATGTGAGGGATATGGATTAGAAAGAGAAAAGAGCTTAGGAGGAATGAATTATGACTCAAGTTATGATTTTTTCATGTATTCACTCTTTATTTGATTTATATATAGATCTATGTGGTTTTCCCTTTCCAGTGTTTACGTATTCCATGTTCAATACTTGCTTGTGTTATATCTACCCTTTCCTTGATAGATAGGATTAGATCTAGGGTAGATTTGAGATTTCCCAAAGCTTAATAAGATTTGAGGATTGTTACTTTTTGTCACTTGTGTGTAGGGAGTAAGTTGCAAGAAGTTGAACAGGTCCTAAATGACTGCCATGCTGGAGCATGTGGAGGTCACCTCTCTAGTTTAGACAATGCCTAGAATATTTTGCATGCAAGATACTTTTGGCCCATGATATTCAAATATTGTATGCATTTCATGTAGAAGTGTTACCCCCATCAATTGTTTACTCGAAATGACATGGTTTTTGTCAGTCTCTTCACCAAATGGGGGATTGATTTCATGACTTGTAATCCTACCTCGCCTAATGGACATGGCTACAACATCATGGCCATTGACTACTTCACCAATTAGGCCAAGGATTTTCCTACATTTTCTAATGATGTCATCGATGTCTCTTTAATCTTATTCAATCATATCATTTCCTCGTTTGGATTACCTAAAACTATTGTGATATACCAAGGGTCCTATTTCGCAACAACATGATGACCAAAATAGTCGTTACGTTCAATTTTCATCATGAGAACTCAATGCCCTATTAATTATGCCAATGGCCAAGTTGAATCCTGGACATCACGTCCCAAAAATGATGATCCATAGGATGCTAGGAAAATACAAGACTAACTGGAACATTATGCTATTTTCAACATTATGGGCCTACCGAACCTCATTCAAGACTTCCACTGGGTTTACTCCATGACACTGTTCCAACTTCTTTATGGCCTAGATTCAGTGTCATTGATTGAATGTGAAATCCCATCTTTGAAGCTAGTAGTTGAACTCATTCCCAATACCTTCATCGAGGAAGAATGTTCCTTTTATTTGGCTCATCTTTATGAACAATGTCGTGATGTTGCATTGGCCAATGAGACTCATAAGAAGGTGAAATCCCGATATGACAAATTAGTTCGACCTCGTGACTTTTTAGATGGTCATTTGGTTTTGGTCTATGACCAAGACCATGATATGTTAGGAGAAGGTATTGAAACCCTTTGACATGGTCCTTACATTGTTAAACATGTATTGTGTAAAGGGTCCTATGAGTTGGTTGATTATGATGGAAATCCTCTTTCAGATCCTCTCAATGGGATCTACCTTAAAAAGCATTATGCTTAATTGATATGGTCGCATGATTCTTTGTACATAATATATTTTTAGTTTTTAGAGTTGTGTAATTTTCCTTTTATGTGTGTAATTTGTCTCAATTTGATGCTTATCATGCTTCATGCTTGATTTGCAGATTTCATCATTCCCATCTAGCTATACATGCTTTGCAAATGATGCTAGTTGTAGTACCCAAAACATTGTGTCCATTGCTTGGGTGATTTTCTCTCCCATCGGCAAACTAGTGAGTTCATGGGGCACTTGCCTTGGTCCTGAAACCAATAACATTGTGGAGTATAGTGTATTTATTGAGCTCTTATCCAATAATTTGTCTCTAGACATTCGTAGGTTAGTTGTTAGGTTGGACTCCAAGCTAGTGGTATCTCAATTTAATCATGTGTATCTCTTTCGAGGTCATGCATTGCTTTGCAAGTATTTGAGGGCAAGCATTCTTGAGAGGTACTTTGGTTTCATTTTTTATCAACATATTCCAAGAAGATCTAATGCATTAGATGATTCATTATCTAATTATGTGTTAGAGTGGTATTTCTCACATTGATTCAACATAAAGCATGTGTGTACATACACATGGGTACCATTCACTTCAGAAGATAACCATAAGTAAAAGTTGAAACAAATGAGTGTGTGTGTATAAGAGTGTTTGATTACATCATTCCAAAACTACAAAATTGAGCTCCATGGACCATATCGATACAATACATGTTGACTAGATAATCATATATGCCATACTACAATACTAGGGAACCTATCCTCTAGTCATCATGAGCCCCATGAGAGTCATGGTAGCACACCACTTACCTGGCCACTTTCCTGAGAAGTTGAAGGAATGGGTAGGAGACACCCATTGTATGGCACTATAGAAGTGGTAGAATATCCTCCATGCACATGGGGGGAACCCCCATAGTCAACCTCGAGGATCCTCTACACCTTGTGGAGGTTTTTAGTGTCACCCCATCCAGTAGGCCATCTCAGTCCCACATCCATGTCAACACATCAATTTGGCTAGTTATACTGCATCACCAAAAAAAAGCATATTTAAAAAAAACAAAAACGTTATAAAACTTGAAAACTCCAAAATAATTTTCAAAACTCTTACCAAGCAGTGTCCATTTCTCTCTAGGGGGGGGTGCGATCTCTGGGTCATGTCGAAAATAATTCCCCTCATAGGGGAAGTCCTCAATGACTACAATATTCTCTCTCCACCATCATACCTATCCAGGTCCATGGTATCTTCAATCCTCCCTCGTGTGACTCACACCATGTGATCCATCCACCGCAACATTTTTGGATCACTTGGCCCCACCTCACGTACAATCACTTGCAGTCTCATAATCAAAATCCGATCCTAAAATAAAGTGACAAAGATGGTCCCATAGCCAAAATACTTTTGTTTCCTTATATTTCATTGCATCAATTGATACTTCATGTTGTTCAGCAACCTGAAGCACCAATCAAATACAATTGGCTCTAAGCACACCAAGGAATATTGAATATGACCTTTTGCAACTAGATGTTGCACTGTTGATCCTGCCACTCAAGTAATGGTAAACAAGATCGTATGAAATGGAAGATCCATCACGTCCCAGATAGGGATATTTTTACTCATCCTTCTAGCCCTTGGGTGAAAATACTCTTTGATATAATCTGTTAGCACCGCCATTTTTCTTTCCAGTAAGAGTCAGTTTTAAGTCACATTGTGACCCATACGTGACAAAATATGAAATCAGGTACGTAGCACCATGGGGTCGAAGTCAGTAAGTGGTTGGTTGGCCCTTGGAAACGGGAAGGGATGTCAGAGTCGAAACTTGCATCAGTGGTACGGGTACGTCTTTTCCAAAGAGTCGAGTCTTGTTAAGAAACCAGTCCCTACATGCCCCAGGTTGAGTCAAGGAGTGAATGGAAGTTGCATCGGCAAGTACATCAACTATTATCAGTTCATCATAAAGGTCGAAGGAAGGAAAAATCACGGTGTTCGTAGCATGCATGCCCAACAAGCCTTATCGTTTGTATCCCACACACAGGGATTTGCCATGGAAAACCTGCAACTCAACTCCAAATATCTTTTTTCCATGAATTCACTGTCCTCCATCATGATTCCTTCTTCTTTCCAACTCATTATAAATATCGGATGCTCGACACTCTTTCTAGTCATAGAACTAGGCCCACACTCCGTCTGCAATTTCCCTTGCCAGTCTAGTTCGTTCAACATTTCTCCCCTTGTTCATCTGCTAAATATAATGCATGCAGGATACACATTGGTCATGCCATGGAGACCTCCTAGAGCATGAGGAAAGGTGCACAGAGCATCATAATTGCAAGTTCCAATCCCTAAAATGACTAGGATTCATTCTCACCTGCAACAGGAATTCCAAAAAATGTGAAAGGCATTATTCCTTTACCCGCAGAGAATAGCAGATCAAACCGTGCAAAACCTAAAATAGAGGGATTTTCACAGGAAGGGAAGACAGTAGGAGCCCCGTCTCCTCAACAACAAATGCCTCGGAGAAGGGGCAGGTCGAGGAAGAACAAGGAAGCTGTGAAAGCTCGATTTTCAGAAGAGCCGCATACCAGATCGACGGCTAAAGAACTACTCATGCGCATCATCCAGCTAGAGCCTGTTGGAGTGTCGAGCCGCGAAGACAAGAGAAGAAAAAGGAAAATGTATATCACATGAGCGAATGATCAAGAGCCACCTCAGCAATTGAAGCAGGAAAAGTTGGCTATCACTGAACTCTATCAGAAAATCATGGAGTTGAGGTGGCAGCTAGCGACAAAGACTACAGAAGCGTCAACAGCACAAGATCGCAAAGGGAATGTGGCATGGCTAAAAAGATAGCTCAGAAAGGTGCAAGACACCATTGTAAAGCTGTGAGAAGCACAGAGACTGGCGGAAAAAAAGGCATATGAAGCATTCCATAGGATGAGAAATGACTGAGAAGGAAGCCCGCATGGCTCTTGCCAACGCACAGAAAAAGAAAGTTTAGTAGGTGTTCGTCTCTGCATCTAAAAAACATAAGACAAATCTTAGAAATTTTGAAGGACACGTTTCCCCAAATCACTCTACCATTTTTATAACGGCCGTGACAATCAAACAGTCGCTTGCTGCACACATTTCTCCAGCAAATGAGTGCGCAACATAAACCAAAGCCGTTATAGTAGACAACAATTTCCTCACATACACCTTTTCACTAGGACACCTGATCAAAGGGATACAACGACACATATTTTCTTCATATCAATACCTAACCAATGATTAGATCATCATGGAAAATTTGTGAACAGTCATGAGCAAACAAACGTGATTATTGTCTATTTTTGGAAAGAACCATGCAAAGAGTCTCTGACGCATGCTACTCATTTTTCCTAGTTTTAGGGTTAGCAGTTAGAAAGTAGGGTAGCCCAAGTGACACCCTCGATTATATATTTCATATTTTTGATGTAAGCCAGGTTGGTTGGAAAAATTGGTAGACGACAACTATTGTATGTAATTTAAGTTTTTTGACCGAAATTTAATGAAAAGGTCCTATAACTTGATGAAAATATTCTAGTTGTAGCAGTTGGATGTATTGTGCTTCTCTCTTTGTGTATGTTCTCCCTGTCATATTTTATTCATATATTTTTCTATCTATTTCTGAACGAATTTTCAAACTTGTGGATTCGTTGCACAACACCCCTTGTTTGCGCCACTTAGACAAAATGTTTTCTTCTAAAATATAACTCTGAATTCGCTCGCAATGGTGCTCCAAGTTACTTCCTGTGTTTTTCTCCCCGCTACACATTATGGTTTTACACTGAAGATTGTTGCTCGCCTAGAATTATCCTCTCAAGTTCATTCACTGAGTCATTTGTCTTTGTCATTTCCTCAAACTGACTCCATAGCCCAATTCTTACTTTCTTGCGCCAATATAACCAGAACCCATAAGATCAAAGGTGTTAAATATAGCCATTGCTTTTAAATCCATATCCCACACGGAGACCGTGCCTTCCAAGAGAGCCCTCTCCAGATCTGAAAGGCTAGTTTTGGGTCTCAAAGTTGGTTGACAAAGTTACCTTCGTTGTCTTTTTATCAGTTGAACAGATTAACAGAGTGCTAACATTCTGGCGCCATTGTCGGGGACGAAATTGAATAGATTTTCCCTAAGAGAACGACTAATGTTTCAGTTTGACCCCTGAGGGTAATAGAGGGACAAACATCCATACTAGCTGAAATCCTTACCTTGGTGACTCCAGTCCAAATAGACCAGTAGCTCCAAGTAGCATAGTTCAGGAACCCTGGCTCCAAAGACGATTTATACCAGACAAAATCCTAACCCAAACCCCATAAAGCCTGTGTACGACCCCAAGAAGATTTTGCACAGGACTAGAGAGAAAGCATCAGACCCATTCTACTACCTGGACAAAAACCTATCCTTACCCAAAGATGGCACACAGAGCATCGACAACCTGGAGTTTGATGAACTATTCAAGAAAACCCCTTTTAAGTCTAAGTCAAAAACTAGCTTGGACGAGGATATGTTTGACCCGAAGAAATTCCAAGCCCCAATATCAAATAATATCCCTCAGAATCTGAATCCTCCTAGGGATATGGCCACCAGATTCTCCCCCCTCATCCTGCCAGCCCAATTACATGACTTACCTCAGAATTATAGGCAAACAATCAGGCTCTATGACATTGAAGGAAATGTTTCCACCCAAAGGCATCTGGACTAGTTTAATGATTTCTTCGACCTAGAAGAAGTGGACTATGCAGATGAAAAAATGAGGCTGTTTGTGCAGATCCTTTCAGGAGATGTAAGAAAATGGTTTAAAGCCCTCCCACCTGCAAGAATTTGGGACTTCGCCACATTCGAGACGTATTTCCTAGACAAAAGGGGAAAGCACCGAAAGAGACAGTCCATGAATTCTAAGCATGTTTCTTGAACGTGTACAACTCAATCCCTAGGGAAGTCAAACTGCCCCCCGACGCTGCATAGTTGCGGTACGTTGATTCCTTTGACAGTGATTTCTCACTGTTGTTGAGAGAAAGAAGGTCAGCAAGTCTGGATGCTTTAATAAGTAACATTTTTGAAGTCGAAGTAAACATGATGGCATCGAGAAAAATAAAACCAAGGTTCAACCGAGGTGACAAGAGACTCTAGAGAGATGCACAACCATCAACGTCATGGTCCTCAGATGACAAGTTTGACATGATGATGAAGACCATGCAAAAATTGATGGAGAGTATGTCCATGGGAAACAGACCTACTGCCCGAGAACAAAATGACCCACATCCTAGGAATCAAAACCTCAGAAGGGGTTAGATTCCTCAGATCAGATAGAGGGAACAGAAAGAGCAAAGGGATCAAGGTGACTAGCAGATGATACCTCCATTCCAAAACAACTACGCGGACAAGGATTTCGACCAGATGCATTGTTGCGACGATAAAAACCCGCGCGTGTTCTTGACAAAGAGCGAGCACGATCTATATATGAGAAAAAATGATGAACTCGTGTTGGAGATGGATGATGGTATGATACTCGAAACAAATGATGCGTCATCTTGGGAGACAAAAGAGTTCAAGAAGGGCTATCAAAACACCATCATGCAATTTCAAAATAAGTACAACCTCCAGAGCAAAGACGTGCCTACTGAGTCGCAACAAACTAACCCCATAAGGAAGCCTCTGGTGAAAACCCCTTCCACAAGCCGACCAAGGTCGAACAACGTGACCAAGGATGTGACAGAGAAGGCTAAGTTGAAGGAGGAGGTTCCAAAGAAATCTCTGAAGACAAGTCGGGAGGCGAGTGGAAAAGAGGTAGCGAAAACTTGTCCCCCTTTCAACTTTGAACACGAGATGGCCAAAATCAAAATCTATGTCACGTTCAATGAACTTATTCGAAAGGGCAGGTATCGGGAACAAATCATTAAAATGATGAAAATGGGGGGGACCCCCAATAATTTGAATATTTAGGATGATCACTCCACTATCCTTTTTGTTCCGCGCATCGAAGAGACAATTGATACCGAATACGTTCCTATGTTCTATGTCAGTCTGAAAATCCATGACATGACCTTGCATAACGCCATGCTGGATTCCAGCACATCGCACAACCTCATGCCAAATGTGATCATGGATGAACTAGGTTTGGATGTCACCAGGCCATACAAATACCTTTTCTCCTTTCATTCAAGGAAAATCAAGTGTTTGGGCCTCATCAAAGACCTAGTTGTATCGTTGGCTCAAATCCCCACTAAGAACATGGTCATGGACGTAGTCATCACAGACATACCCCCAAAGTTCAGCATGTTTCTCTCAAGGTCGTGCGCTACAAAGATGAAGGGCACTTTGCAGATGGATATGCCATACACCATTATCCCTGTTTTTGGCCATTAAAAGGTTGTACAAAGAAGTGTTGTTGAAATACATGGTAAGAAGAAAGACGCATCCAAACAATCATCCTATATATGTCGTTGACACTAAGGTGGGTTCATCTATATTCTACAATGACCTAAATTTTGAAGAGGAAGAATTGAGAGCCATCACAACAATTGATGAGAAAACTGCATGGGAAACAACAGAGTGTGCTGACCCAAAAGACTGCGTAGAAAATAGGGCGTGGAACATGAGTTTTGATGACGTAGTCAACACAAAAAGAGCTGGGGGCGGTGTATGGGTGAGCCCCCATGAAGCAAGAACAAAGTTGTGCTCATACAAGCTCGCATTTGAATGCACTAACAACATGGCTTAATATGAAGAACTAATCTTGGACTTACAAGTTTTGAAAGAATTGGGTGCGCAGAAGATAGCAGTGAGCGGAGATTCCGAGATGATCATAAATCAGGTAAAGGGTGTATATCAGACCAAACACCCCAGGCTAAGATCGTACATAAATTTTTCTTTGGACCTCCTCAAAGGATTTTTAGAGTATGACCTATCTGTTATCCCCAGAGAGAAAAATCATATTGTCGATGCGTTGGCCACCTTGGCCTTGGTTTTTAAGATCCCCATCTTCCCAAATAAAATATATGAAATCGAGGTCAAGCACAGGCCAACAGTGCCTGACAATATCAAACACTGAAAAGTGTTTGATGACGACAAACAGGTGGAAAGTTTTGATGCAGGAGCATCACAATCACATCAAAAGAAAGGTGGACGTGGAATCAGAATCGAAACTTCAACGCATCGAAGGAACCAAAGCGACCTTAACCAGCTTGGTAGTGGTGTGGAGATCTTTTTTATTTTCTTGTTAATTAATTTTTTGTATGTAAAGTCGGGCCACCGTTTGAAAGTACAAAACCATTGTAAATCCTTTACACGACTGTAATGTATTACAGTTGTGGGATATTATCCCTAATTAGTCATTAGGTTGCATTAATTGAGTAGGTAACTGCTTGAACAAAATGTAATAGTATTTAGATAGGAGGAAGAAGAGAAAAAGAGGCTTTGGGTCCTTATACAAGTTTTTCTTGTAATAGTTGTAAAGGATAAACGACTATAATTATGTTTTCTTCTGAAATGGATAGAACAAAGGAAATTGACCCAAATACACAGTGTTGATATTGTTTACAATTTGATTGTGTTGTTATGTGTTTGTGAATGTATGATGTTCATAGCGAGTGAATGAATGGATAATTCAATGAGTTGAATTGTTTCTCTTCTGTAATATTATGCAAGGAGTGCATGCAGAGCGCAAGGAGTGCGTATGAATAATTTTTTTTTGACTTAAATCTCAGAAGAGATAGAGGGGAAATTTTGTATGCAGAGTGTGCATATTGAGTGCAAGAAGTGTGTATAGAAACAAAATTGTGTTAAAGTTTGAAGGCTCAAGAGGTTGATCGCAGAGTATGCCAGGAGGGCGTCACAACGTATTTTGAAGAAGACACAGAGTGAAAGTGTGCACTAAGGGGAAAGATTTAAATTTCATTTACCAGAATCTCAAGAGGAGTAGTGGTTTTAAATATCGAGAGGATACACTTAGAAAATTTATAAGTTTCGAAGAGTTGAAGCGTTCAAAAGTGAAGCGTAGAAAATTGAAGTTCGAAGAAGGAACAAGTACAGAGGATTGGGTGGGAGAAATACTTCAGACAAAAAGTTTGAAGACTGGATAAGATTGAGGGTTAAGATTCATTCAGAAAGAGATGAAATCTTTCAAGCTGTTAGATCTTGGAGAAGTAGCACACTGGTTAGTCGCGAGGAGTTATCGGAATTTCGCGAACCAGAAGATTTTAGAAGAAGCAGAGTGAAATTCACGAAACCCCTAAACGCAAAATCCCAAAAACATCGGGACCATCCATTAAAAGGGGACACGTGGCAAGAGATCAACATTTCGCTGACTCGCAGAGTGGAAGGGTCAAAGGGCGGAGTTGTGAGAATTCACAAAACGTGAAATCATGATTTGATCGCAGTCGTTGGCTGGAGAGTTAGTGTGGACTGTTGATTTGATCTAAATATTTCACAATTTCAGACATCGGAGGATCAGGAGAATGGAGGTGAATTTCATTGGGAGTTCTTGATACGTGAAATCCCAACGCGCTCGAAATGATTGGCCCCAGGTCATAGTGAAGGGTCATATGGATGGAGGATAAGAGAGGAGCTAGCACGCGCTAGGCCCTTGTCAAAATTTTGAGACTCAGGAGTTCGAAGGACAAAGATTCGGTTGACTCATATAGTCGATACACGAAATCGTGATGCACCTTTTTGGGTAGGCATGTGATCACAAGGCATGGTCACGTGGAGGAGACTTGCGTTTATCACTTGTGCACATGGGAAGAATTTTTTAAAGACCCATGGATTGATTTTGAGAGGTTTCAGCAGGGAATTGAAGACTGTTGCAATTCAGTCTTCAGAAGATCCTAAGACTGAGAGGTCACACAGCCCTTGGAGAGAAGGGGGGTCTGCACCAAGGTTCATCCTTATGAGTGACGAGTTCGCTAACACAAACATTGACGAGGAATGATGCAGCGACAAAGATGAGAGCGCGGATGCGCACAGTAATGATGACCCTTTCCAAAACCAGATCGCGGGAAGGGACATAATACAACTAAAAAATAATATTATTCCAAAGGGTTTGTTTCCACTGGAAATGTTGTTTGACAAAAATGATGTGGCTAAGAACCCCAAGATCACTGCAAGTGAAGATGACGTGGAAGACTGCAACATCAGGATGGAGGATAACCCAAAGATGGTAAATTTATTGAAGACACTCAGTCTAGAGGTCAAGCAGGACTACATAAAGCTCATGAAAGATTTCCCAGATGTCTTCACATGGAGCTATGAGGACCTGAAAGTATATGACACAAAATTGATCCAACATGTTATCCATCTCAAGAAAGATCAGAAACATTTCAAACAGAAGTTGAGACGGATAAATCCCATGTTGTTGTCACTGATCAAGAAGGAGGTAAAGAGGCTTTTCGATGCTAAAATTATTGTTTCTTTGAGATTCTTGAAATTGGTAGCTAATTTGGTACCTATAAGAAAGAAAAGCGGTGAGATAAGACTGTGTGTAGACTTCTAAAAATTAAACAAAGTGTTTCTCAAGGATCACTACCCCCTTCCTAAAATGGACTACATCCTTCAAAATGTGGTGGGGTCCCAAAAGATGTCTATGCTGGATGGGCTCTTGTTGTGGGGTTATTCTACCCTACGGACTAACAAGCTAGGGTTTAAACTTGCATGCAGATCATGACCCTTCAAGAATTACTTTTAACCTTCTACCCCAAACCTAAAACCCTTTTTCACATGCAAACATGGGAAGAACCAACTAACCTTTTTATCGACGGTTGGTGTAGATCCTCTGTTGAGCTTTACCCCGTTGCTTCTGCTGCTCCTTCCAAAAAGTGATCCTGCAATCAAGACAAAACTACACATGCATGCTATTGTTCTACTAGAGGATTAGAGATTAAACACAAATCAAATAAAACATATAAAACTCGTGTATTTGGGACGGGAAAAGTATCTTTTTATTAATCTCAAGATGAATCAACTTACAATGATTATAGAGACCGACCATCGTTCCTTGATCCTGATCCTGGGCTTCTCCTCTTCTTTGTCCTCCAACTGCTTTGCTTGAATTCTCCTAAAGCTTGAGGAAAGGCTAAAGGGTTGGGACAAAACGGATTCGGCAATTTGGCAGAGTTTCTTTGCTATGATTTTCCTCCTTT
>ML796488.1:174805-185236 GCA_009831015.1 Picea engelmannii | reverse complement strand
GGCTAAAGGGTTGGGACAAAACGGATTCGGCAATTTGGCAGAGTTTCTTTGCTATGATTTTCCTCCTTTGAATAGTACCCCTACCCCTTCTTTTATAGGCTAGAAGGAGCTAGGGTTTTAGACGAACTCTCGGCCATGCATGGAGGGGAGTTCCAGTTAACTGACCAAAAGCTTCTCGTTCCGTCGGCAACTTTCCTGATTTTTTGCTTTGTTAGGTAAACGCTTGTTGTAGTGGGCGAGCCCGCGTTCCAACGCGTGCAGTATAAGGCCTTCCAGCGTTCCAACGCGCCCAGTGATAGGTTAGGGCACGGGCTACTTAATTTAGGAGGTTTTTGAAGAGTCTGTTCAGCATGGCTTTGGCAATGAAGGGCAATGAGTAGGCCTGATGCCAGGTAAGCATGAATGGTGCAATTTAGGGTTATAACAGCTCTCAGGATATAATCAAATTATGGTCCATCCAGGGATGATTTTAAGGATGGAAATTTATTTTAAAATGTAGAAACCTTGGCGATTCTTACTAATCCTTCATATGTCAACTATAAATGTTTGGCGATATTTTTGTAAAAATATTCAAATTTCTAAGCATTTTATATAGTTTTTATAAAATTTTGGCTATTTTTAAGGTGAAATAATTTATCCTATAGAATTTGGGCGAATCATTTTTAAAATAGAGAACCTCATTTTTTGAAAAACCATGGAAAATTAGCCCATGAGTGAAATTTAGCCCCTAAAATCATCCCTGGGTCCATCTAGATGATAGAAAGAAAACGACTTTCAAAACTCCATGGGGAATGTTCATGTACATCAAGATGTCATTCAGCCTGATGAATGTTAGAGCCACTTTCTAGAGGGAAATGGACATCACATTTGTTGATGAAAAGGACAAGTTCATCGTGATTTATCTGGATGATATCATAGTGTACTCTGCCTTCGAAAAACAACATCTCGAGCACCTGAAGAAGGTTTTTCATAAGTGCAGGAAGTTCGGGATATCACTAAATCCAAAGAAAACGCATTTCTGGGTAGAAGAAGGAAATTTGTTAGGACACATCATCTCCAAGGAAGGCATTAAAATACACCCCAGCAAGGTTAAAGGAATCCTGAGGATCGACACCCCGCGCAGTAAAAAGGAGGTGCAATCCTTCCTAGGAAAGTGAACTTATTAAGGAGATTCATCCCAAATCTAGTGGAAATCATAAAGCACATAACTTGCATGCTCAGGAAGGGAAACAAGATCAAGTGGAACCCGAAGGCCAAGAATTCTTTTGAAGATATCAAAGTGGCGCTGACTAAAGCTCCTGTGCTAGCCATCCCAGATTTTACAAAAGATTTCCTCCTGTTTTCATTCACCTCAGAACACACTATTGTTGGCGTGTTTCTACATAAAGATGAGAAGGACTTTGAAAAACCCATAGCCTTCTTCAGCCGGATGTTGCGGGACGCTCCACTAAGGTATGACATTATGGAAAAACATGTGTATGCCTTAGTGATAGCCCTAAAAGAGTTCAGGATGTACATATTGCACTCCGATATCATCGCTTGTGTACCCAACAGTTCAGTAAATGATATCCTGACTCAACCTGACCCGGAAGGAAGGAGAGGAAAGTGGATAGCGGCCATGCTAGAATATGATCTTCAGATCAAGCCTACAAAAATGATCAAGGGTCAAGGTCTTTCAAATTTAATGGCGTAGTCGAACTGCAGTGCTATAGGAATGAATTTCATCATTGATCTGTTGGAATTCCCTCAAGAAGAAAAAATTACGCAGGTACCTCAACAATTCATTGATTCGCCATGGTATGCAGACATCATCTATGTGTTGGAGAATCTGCAAGACCCTCCAGGCATGAGTAAGACCAAGGCCAGATTTCTCAATCTTAAAGTGGTCAAGTTCTGCATCCTCGACAACTCACTCTACTGGAAAGACCCCGGGGGAATATTGTTGATTTGTTTTTTGGAAGATGACGCAAAGTGGGCCATGCAAGAATTTCAGAAAGGTGATTGTAGAGGACACCACTATTGGAATACCAACACGCACAAAATCATGAGGGAAGGTTATTACTAGCCTACAATTTTCGCTGACATGTATAAAGAGGTCTCCAGTTGCCACGAATGCCAGGTTTTCAATGGAAGAAGAAAGTTGTAGCCCCTGCCACTAAAGATGATCTTAGTCAAAGCACCTTTCTTGCAGTGGGGTCTAGATTTCATAGGAGAGATAAATCCGCCATCTTCCGCACAACACAAATGGATACTCATGGCCACCAACTATTTCACGAAATGGATAGAAGCGATCCCCACAAAGCAAGCTACCGACATAGTCATCATCCAATTCCTGGAGATAAACATTTTGTCGAGGTTCGGGTGTCCCGTTAAGATCATAACAGAAAATGTAACTGCATTCAAGTCTAAAAGGATGGAGAAATTTTGTTAGGATTATAACATAACCCTGGGGAATTCCACGACATACTATCCACAAGGAAACAGGTTAGCAGAATCCTCAAATAAGAGCCTGACCAGGATCATCAAAAAGACTCCTGCAAGACAACAAGAGAGCCTGGCATAAGAAGATTATCTACATGTTGTGGGCAGATCAGGTTACCACCAAGAAGTCTATATTAACATTGCCTTTCCAGATCGTCTACGGCGTAGACGCAATCTTCCCTACTTCACTGGGACTGCCTATCAAGAAGCTGTTGCAAGAACAGGAGGCTGAGCCAGATGCTGCGCAGAGGAGAATTAATCAACTAATTCACATGCAACAAGTGAGGGAGAAGGTGTACATTCGATCGCAGCTCCATCAGGAGAAGATAAAGAAACCTTTCAACAAGCGTTCAAAGAAGGAATATTTTTAGGTAGAAGATTTGGTGCTGAGATGGGATGCAAGAAATGAAGGTAAAGGGAAGCACAGAAAGTTCGACCACCTTTGGACAGGTCCTCACAAAATCAACATGTACTGCAGAGACAATGATTATTTACTGGAAGGATTAGATGGAGAATTCCTTGGTTGGGGGCTTGTAAACAACAGGTTCCTCAAGCATTACTTAACTAAATAAAATATGTTTAAGTCATTTGTCATTGTAAATAGTCGTTTTGTTTTTGCATCGAGTGAGTAGGTCAGCAGAAAAATTGAAGCATGAAGTGAAGGCCCTAAGTTTATGCCGAAGTTTTAGAAGTTGCGTTGATAGGTTTAGTTTGTTTTTTATCTCTCATTTAATTCTCTCAGTGTTTGAAGGTTGAATAAAGCCCAATAGTCAGGCACCTGGTCTACTGTTCTTTTCTACCTTGCGGGGAGGATAGCATCCCCATTGGAGCCAACTGTTAGCGCCGCCATTTTTCTTTCCAGTAAGAGCCAGTTTTAAGTCACGTTGTGACCCATACGTCCAAACATGTGAAATCAAGTACGTAGCACCATGGGTTCAAAATCAACAAGTGGTTGGTTGGACCTTGGAAATAGGAATGGATGTCAGAGTCGAAACCTGCATCAGTGATACGGGTACATATTTTCCAAAGAGTCGAGTCTTGTTAAGAAACTAGTCCCTACGTGCCCCAGTTCGAGTCAAGTAGTTAACGGAAGTCGCATCGGCAAGTAAAACAACTATTATTAGTTCATCATAAAGGACGAAGGAAGGAAAAATCATGGTGTTCGTAGCATGCGTGCCCAACAAGCCTTATCGCATGTATCCTACACGCAAGAATTTTCCATGGAAAACCTACAACTCGACTCCAAACATGTCGTCGCCATGAATTCACTGTCCTCCAGTATGATTCCTTCTTGTTTCCGACTCGTTATAAAACTTGGATGATCGACACTCTTTCCAGTCATAGAACCAGGCCTACACTCCATCTACAATTTCCCTTGCTAGTCTAGTTCATTCAAAATTTCTTCCCCTGCGCGTCTGCTGGATATACTACACATAGAATACACACTAGTTGCGCCATGGCGACCTCTCAGAGTGTGAGGAAAGGCACACAGAGCAGCATAATTGCAAGGTCCAAGCCCCAAAATGACTGGGATTCATTCTCACCTACAGTAGGCATTCCCAAAGACGTGAAAGGAGTTATTCCCTTACCTGCAGAGAAGACCATATCAAACCGTGCAAAACCTGAAGAAGCGGGATTTGCAAAGGAAGGGAAGACAGTAGGAGATCTATATCCTCAACAGCAAATGCCTCAGAGGAGGGGCAGGCCGAGGAAGAACAAGGAAGCTGTGAAAGATCGATTTTCAGAAGAGCCATGTACCAAATCGGTGGCTAAATAACTACTCATGCGCGCCATCTGGCTAGATCCTGTTGGAGTGTTGAGTCACGAAGACAGGAGCAGAACAAGGAAAATGTATATCACAGGAGTGAATGATCAAGAGCCACCTTTGCAATTGAAGAAGCCAAAGTTGGATACCGCTGAACTCTATTAGGAAAAAATGGAGTTGAGGTGGCAACTAGCAACAAAGACTATGGAAGCATCAACAACACAGGGTCACGAAGGGAACATGGCATGGCTAAAAAGACAGCTCAGAGAGGCGCAAGACACCATTTTACAGTTGTTAGAAGCACAGATATTGGTGGAAGAAATGCATACAAATAATTCTAGAGGATGTGAAATGGCCGAGAAGGAAGCCCGCGTGGCTCTCACCAGCGCACAGAAAAAACAAGTTTAGCAGGTGTTCATCTCTGCATTCGAAAAAAATAAGAAAAATTTTAGCAGTTTTGAAGGACACGTTTCCCCAAAGCACTCTACCATTTTGATAACAATTGTGACAATCAAACAACCTCTTAATATGCACATTTCTCCAGCAAATGAGTGCGCAATAGAAATCAAAGCCTTTATAGCAGACAACAAGTTCCTAACAGACACATTTTCGCTAGGACACCTGATAAAAGGGATACAATGACACATATTTTCTTCATATCAAGACCTGACCGAATTTGCGAACGGTCATGAGAAAACAGACATTATTATTGTCTATTTTTGGAAAGCACCATTCGAAGAGTATTCGGTGCATGCTACTCAGTTTTCCTAATTTTAGGGTTAGCAGTTAGAAAGCAGGGTAGCCCAAGCGATGCCCTCATTTATAAATTTCATGTTTTCAAAGTAAGCTAGGTTGGTTGGAAAAATTGGTAGACGACAACTATTGTATGTAATTTGAGTTTTTTGACCGAAACTTAATGCAAAGGTCCTGTAACTTGATGAAAAGATTCTAGTTGTAGCAATTGGATGTAGTGTGCTTCTATCTTTGTGTATGTGCTTCCTGTCATCTTTTATTCATATCTTTTTCTGTCTATTTCAGAACGAATTTTCGAACCTGTGGATTCGTTCTGCAATGCCACATAGACAAAATGTTTTCTTCTAAAAGCTAACTCTAAATTCGCCCGCAGCGGTGCTCTGAGTTACTTCCTGTGTTTTTCTCCCCACCACACATTACGGTTTTACACTGAAGACTGTTGCTCACCTAGCCTTATCCTCTCAAGTTCAATCACTGAGTCATTTCTCTCTGTCATTTCCTCAAACCAACTCCATAGCCCAAGTCTTACTTTCTTGCGCCAATATAACCATAACCCATTAGATCAAAGGTGTTAAATCTAGCCACTACTTTTAAAGACATATCCCGCACGGAGACCGCACCTTCCGAGAGAGCCCTCTCTAGATACGAAAGACTAGTTTCAGGTCTCAAAGTTGGTTGAAAAATTTACCTTCGTCATCTGTTTATCAGCCGAACAAATTTACAGAGTGATAACATAATCCATGATATATCAACATGCACCACCAAGGTCTCCTTACAGTCTCACTGGAATTCCAAGCCGTGAAAATATTGTAATGAAGTAGATATATTCTACCTTGACAGTTAGTAAGTTCCCTTTTATGTTGAAGCATTGTTGGTTGAGCTTCCAATATTAGACGAGCATGTCCAACAAGTGGGGCTGATACTACATGTTTGAGCATCAAAAGAATTTCAGTAGACTATAATATATTAGTGCTACCAATGTTTGTTGGTCACCCATTGCTGCCAAATCATCAACCTCATGATATTCTTCCTTACACTCAATTATTTTGATCAGATGTCCTACACAAGAGACACACAAAATCCCATCATCAAAATTGGAAAATTCTTGCAAACATTTCATAGATCTAATATTTTTCTAGGTGTTCATGCCTGAGTTGTTCACACTAGAGAGACCGGTCGTGATCCATCCCAGTGCCAACTTGCCACCGTGAAGACCACCTAGATGTGGGCTCTCCCACAAACATTTATCCATTGAAATGCAAGAAAAAACCAATGAAATGATAGGCAAGGGATTCAAGAATTACCCAGAACTAATAATTCATAATTTCGTTGGTTGAATCTCGCACAATCTACTTTGGAAGATCTAGTTGGAAGGAGGGATTTTTTCTCAAGATCTCTAGTTTCACCAAAGGTAAATGTGAAAATGATTTTTTTTCACCACAAAGAGGTTTTTTTTTATCACTTTGGGGTCAATAAAATCCCTTTTCACACTACACGTGAAGTAAGTTAATTCTAGTTTTTTCATTTTTGTGGCATTTTTGTCATTTTTATGAGTTTTCTTCCATGGAATTTTGAAATTGGGATCTATTTTTGAATTTATAACAAGACTATGGTCACATTTTTATAGGATTTCAGTGACATCCACTGAAATTGAGGTACGTGTCTCCAATCGACATATAGGGATATGTTTTTCCCTATGACATCATTTTGCATTATTAACCATCCCCTCTGCCATCACAATGCCTTAGGTTCAATCTCGTCAGGTTGTGACATTAGCCATTCTATTTTTGCACATCGTAACTTGAATGGTAGCCTACCCTTCATGGGAACCCTAGTTAGCACCTCGATTTACATCTAGTTCCCATGTTGCGATTTCCCATAGGCCATGGAACCCTCCTGCAGACCTTCCATGAGTGAAAGTTGAGCCTCATTCTTCTCTTTTCATCAGTGTTTTGGTCGTATCCCAAGGGGGTTCCCACTATTTTATGTTACTTTACAGTCACATTTTCATTTGTTGATCATGTCTTGGTGCCTGCTACTGCGTTGTTGTTTTCCTTGATCTTGCTTACTTACAATGCATTCACACTTGACCTATCACCACTTGCATTGTTTTTCCTCGATTGTTTGATGATCACCCCTGGAGAGAATAGTTTTTATGAGTGTCCCTCAGTTTGTAGTACCAATATTCATTCATTTTTCTTAGATCAGGTTCCATGTGCTTGGAATATAGTTGCATGTTGTTCAACCGCTCGTTATCTCCCGACGAGCTAAATTTTAACTCGTTTTCATGCTCATTAAACTATGAGAAAGACACCTTGATGATATCACTTTTAATTCTTTTTCATGCTCCCTAAACTATGAAAAATACACCTCATGAGTATACTTTCACCTATTTTTCGGGATCAAAAAAAATAAATGAAAAAGACACTATCAAGAATAGTTTTATCTCTCTTTTTTGCTCGTTAAACTATGAAGGAGACACTTAAAATAAAAAAGAATGAGGATTTTTTTTACCATTGATCTGTATTTCTAAAAGTGACATCGTCAGCCGTGTCACCTTTGAACATGGCACATGTTTGTGTCATTGTCTTACAGTTGGGTTATATCTTTCCTAGGAGTTGTGTACAACTCATATGAGTAACATATACTTCTCCATATGGTTACTATTCCATCCATCATGTAGAGTGATTGCACTATATCCATGGTTCTCTTGAGTCAATGATGTTAGGTCATCATTATGTCATGTTATGTGTTCAAGGGAAGTTAACTTACGTCGGCCATATGCTATCCTGTTGACCATCTGTGTCAGCCATTCCCATGTCAGTTGTTCTTTCTTATTCTACCTCTTCACATAATATCTCATTGTATGTTTTCATGTCAATTGATAGGGGATACATTAAGGCCCTCATTTTACGGATTTATTCCTATCAACTTCAACACATTATATAAGAGAGGGATCTAGAAACCAACTAGTACCTTGGAGCTTGTAGTCCTCAATAGTATGCTTCCACACAATCAATAGTGGGTTTACATCATTTAATAATTGATCGATTGATTCTACAAGTGTTCGACATCAGATCCTATATTCACACTTTCTATATTGTACTAGGTACCTTTGGGTCCATTTTCATCATTGGAGGGTCCACTCACTTATGTTAGAGATATACCTCAATGAACCGTAATCATGTGATATCTACCATGCTTGATATCATCTCATTTTTTGCATGTTATACAATCATACCATTAGGGTTTCAAAAGAATACATTGGGTTTGGGGCCACATCATTAATTCATACTACCCATCTCATGCGATGGAGTATATCATTATTGTATGAGTACTTTGAAGAGTATGGGGGCACTCTCATTGGCGCTCGATCTCTTCCTGATATATACTATGACATAGATCCACATTTAATTTACTTGTGGCTATGATCTATTTGTTGACATGGAATGTGTACTTTTTCATGGCCATGGTATTGAATTTCACTTCATAAATCTATAGTTTATTGTGTTGGTGTACATGCTTTGTCTCTCTTTGAAGCATGGGTATGAATACCTTGAGGATGATTTATATATACTTGATGTTTAATTGCATGTACTCCTTGGCTTCCTGATCTCGTATCTCCCTCCTTACGTTGCCTCACATTGGTGACAATAATAATAATATTTTTTGACCATCAGTTCCTCTTCTAACCTCACACTTTAGGGGGAATTTGTTGCAACCTTATTTTCCACCCTAGGGACTCATGGAGAACCCATTGATGCACTATGTTGAGACACCCTCTTCTACCCTGGATTTCCCTTATTTTTTAGGATGGTGTCGTGGCCGCAAAAAAACCCCTTTACGTTTTATTTTACAAGTTAAAGAAAAGCCCCCCCCCCCCCTACTAAAATTCTAATCCTCTACCACTTGAGCCTAATGATATTTCTTTTCCTACCTCAAGGGAGTTTGGGGGTTTGATCTTGATTGATGATTGTATTTGAAAGTGGTTGAGTTCCTCCTTTGATCTTATGATTTCACATGTCTTCGTGAATCTTATGTGACTGTATGGTTCGATGATCTAGTGCTTGTCTTGAATAAGTTTTGATACTAGTTATTAATATTTTTTTTAGTTACTTATTCAAAGTCTACATATTCGTGCTAGCATGTGGTGCCTAACATCTTCATCTTTATACTCTCATATATTGGAAAAATTTTAACTTGAATCATGAGGTCACTAATCCTTTCTATGTGTTGGCGATTAGGTGTAATATCCCAAGGACGAACCCAGTTATAATTATGAATTGTAAATATGCTTTTTAGGCTGGTGGGACAAGTGTTATAAGATAGGGGCTTATGTACTTTTAGGCCAAGAGCCTAGATGATAAAGGCCTGGAGCCTGTTTTGTTGTACATGTAAATATTTATATGTTTAATATAAACAACATCACTATGTGTAGACCGACCACAAAGAAAGAGTATGGGGAATTGAACTCCACTAGGTTGGATAAGGGATGGGGCTGAGTGGCTGGAAAGAGGGGATAAGCCTAAGAGATTAAGTCCAATAGAATAATATATTATTATTCTAAATGTTGTTAGTGGGATATGATTATATCCTAAGTTCCTTTGGGGAAAAGGTACGACTTCCAAATGGAGAGGAACGTGCTTCATGAGCGCCATGTGTCAGCTCAATCACATGAAAATATAAGTGGGAATTATTACTGTTTGGGGATCTTTTTTCCATTTTGTACCAATGCACCCAACAAGCACATGGTAACCTTGGAACACCATTGTTGAATTTCTCAACCACCCCGAACATATGAAACAAACCCGAATTGATACCCTTGCTGCACCTGTACCCTGCGGGTTGCTTGTGTATTGTTCTGTCCTTACCGTCCCCCATGTCCAGTTTCTGTTGTTTCCATCACCATGCCCATGTGTTGAGGAGCGGGAGTGAAGAAGTGGGTTGTCAGGCCTGTGAGAAACTCTCTCCAAGTGAGAAAGTGAGTTCTCCTAGAGGGAGTCCAGTAGCAGCTATAGAGCTCTGATAATTCTTGTCTGGCCTGTTGATGAAGCCCCGGAAGGGAGGTGGAGCAGTCGATGGACTGCGTAACAGTGAAAGTCTATACTCATGGGGTGGTACAAGCATGTGGGGAATGAGAGTCTGTGAGCAGTGGGCGTAAGTGGATCCTGAGAGGAAATCCTTCATGTTGAACTGTGTGACTATCCTGTCGACCTTGCATAGCCTAGGAATCCCTTGCCCAATGGAGTTTAGTCTGAGCTCAGGGGTGACCCCTGCTTAGAGTGATGAGAAGTGATGCAGGAGCATCTACACATCCTCAAGCGAGCCAGCGCGCACGGAGAGAGAACACACAGCTGGACAGTGCCAGCGCGCACATTTTGAAATGCTTGGAAATTGGTGCGCCGTCGTTTGGACGAGGCATTCAAAACCAA
>ML796488.1:152706-167276 GCA_009831015.1 Picea engelmannii | reverse complement strand
GAAGGTGGCGCAGAGGAGATCTCTTCGGGAAAAAGAGAATCAACGGTTGGAGATCCCCGTGAAGTTCTGAGAAGCTCAGAGGACCGCCCGATAGAGGAGGAGTTGCGCGAGAGATAACCCCTGCCACAAGCGTGGCACGAATCTAGAGTTTCGGGGTTCGGGGTTTTGTGATACAAGAGATTTACGCCCCGTGAAGTCCCGAGTTCCGATTTCCCGAAGTAACGGGAGTCGTCGATCCACGGAGGGACACGCGGCATCAGATCCCGTATATCGGGGTTGGCGTTTCGAGGTTTTCGTCCACAAGAACCTTTGTATCTTGGATTCGCGATCCGCGAAATCCCGAGGTTGACGTGGCAGCGTGGGACCACGAAACTCACCGGAGGACAGGTGGCGTACAGTCGGAGTTTCGGGGTTCGGGGTTTGGGGGTGCGTGCAAATTGTGTTCGCATGAAACGCGAACTCCCGAAATCCGAACTCCCGACATCCGAAAGGAAGAGCGTTGACTCTTTGGGCCCGTGAGAAATAGAAGGTCCTGGTGGGCGCAGACGGCTCGGTGAGGGGCAGGTTGCGTCAAGAAGTGTGGTCAAAGGCTGGGAGGTTCATGGAAGGTATGCACGTAGTCATTGGTCTTCTAAATCAAAAGATAAGTACCAATTCTCTATTCATTGTATGTTGTGTATCTAGTATACAAGTTATAATGTTATTAGAATTGTCTGTATATATTTCATGTATGTGTTAATGTTTCTTTCACATGAATAGACGTATGAGCAAAGTATTTATGTTTGTTTAAATTGTATTATATATATATATATATATATATATATATATATATATGAATATCAGAAAGGGGAAGTTTCCAAGTGGTGATGTCGGTCTGGCTAGCTGGGTACATCACTTAGGTATCAGTTTTGGAGATAATGTATATCTGTGGTAGCGTGTTTTCAGCCTGTTGGTGGCCGGGGACATTACAAAATGGAATCGGAGCATTTTCTAGAGTAGCATGGCCCGACCTGGGTGGTCGAGGATGTTACAAAATGGTATCAGAGCCAAGGCTTCAGCATTGAGCCTGAATTGGGCTGGATAAGTGGAAATTGGAACTCGGCTTTATATAAAGATATTGTCAAAACAAATAAAATATGAGTTAATAGCATCGCTAGGTGCCAAGAGAATACCTTGGTTGTGTTATGAAGATCGGGAGGTATAACGGTTTAAGGAATGGAAACAGAGAAAGAAGCCACAATAACCGTTGTGTAGGGACGCAAGGTTTGAATTTGGGGAACAAGATCTGTGCAGGGGAAAGGCCAACTTTTTTCTAGCTGTCAGATTTGGAAAAAGTTGCATGAGAGTTAACCTCCAAGTCCTTTAGACTTCGTGACTTCGGAGAAGTTTATGTGTTATAGAGAAAAAGGGACCGAAACCCAAAGTTTCGAAGTCCTAGAGTGGATCTACACCATAGATCCGGGGAGAACTTCTTAACCGTTGGTTATGCCCGAAGATAGATCAAAACCATTAGATCAAGCCAAGAGAAGAAGGTAAGGCGCAATGGTGAAAAGAAGATATCAATCGACAGATCTGCGTGTGAATGATTGTGAGTCATAGATCTCAGAAAAGTTCAAAAATTCGGCATTCGAGAGAAACAAAGTGTGTTAAGGAGAAAAATCCCGAAATCCCAAAGTCCAAAGTTAATCCGGACTGTTCATCAAAAGAGACATGTGTCGGTAGATTGGCTTGTTCAGGAATTCAACATTCGGGAGAAACAAAGTGTGCTAAGCCGAAAAATCCCTAAGTCCCGAAGTTCAGAGTTCATTCAGACCGTTCATTAAAGTAGATGCATGTCAAAATATTAGCTTATTCATAGTTCGGTGTTTGGTAGAATCAGAGTGTGTTAGTGTGGAATCTCCCGAAGCTCAAAGTCCCAAAGCTGAAGAGCCGAAGTGGCATGGCATGACAATGTCACTAGTGGTGATGTGGACCTTTCCTAGACATGCCACGTTCCACCACCTTAATTGTTGACAGTTTTACTAGGTGGACCCCGAAAGGTAAAGAAGTTCGAGAGTTCGGAGTTTGAGAGATTTGAGGAATGCAAGTGTAAAATCTTCCGAAGCTCTGAAGCCCGAAGTCACAAAGTGACATGGCTTGCTAACGTCACTTGAAGTGATGTAGACACATGGGATGTGTGCCACGTTTCAGTGAGTTAAGAACCTGTCGAAGAATGTTTATTCCAATTGGAATGTGACATGTGTCACCTGCCTGATTGGGCCACGTGTTCACTTCTAGTATTTTGCCACTTGGCACTCCCCTCGAGCATGGTTAGTGGGGCCCTGATGTTACACAAAGCAGTAAAAGTTAGTGAATAATTTAATGAAGTCAAACCCACACTAACTTGATAGCAAGGGACGCATGGCACCAGATCCTGCAATCCAGAGATTTGGCACTATGGAGGAATTGTGTTCAAGTGTGAATACTCCCAAAGGCTCGAAGGCTGGAGTCTACCTCTACCGTTGATCACAGAGGCTGTGCCGTAGTATATTCCACAGTCTGAAGATTGGGAACTCCGGAGGAATTGTGTTATGTTTTTCATAGAGTTGAGAACTCTCGAAGGCTAGAGTATATCTCGAACGTTGATCGCAAAGGACGCGTGGCGTTAGATCCCAAGGTCCACAGATTTGGTACTCCAAAGGAAATTGTGTTGCAGTTGCTTGAGTCAGGAACTCCCAGAGGCCGGAGTTAATCTCGACCGTCGACTGGTAGAGGGTACGTGGACGCATATGCGGTAGTCTAGAGACTTGACACTCCATAAAAATTGAGAGTATGGATAGTTCGGAACTCCCAAAGTCAGAGTCTCAGAATTAGTTGTGGTCATTGGTTATCAAAAGGGCATGGATCGTTGATGTGTTGTTTTTGAATTCATCAGTCCGACACTCCAACGGATCTATTGAGCAATACTTCAAAAACTACCAAAGTTGAGGTTCCATAGAAAATCCCCGCCATTGGATGACAGGAAGTCATGGATTGTTGATCCACCGTCCTTCGTGAGTTTGCAATTAGCACTCCAGGGAATTAGTAGTTGGAGTTGCATGAATATTTAGAGCTCCAAAGTTACAAACCTGGAGGAATGAAGTTCTGAATAAGCGCCTATCAGCGTAGCGCTTGGCCACATCCCATGGTCACATAAACTGGGGGCTGAGAAAAAAAAGGGGCTAGTAACCAAAAGTGAATTGGAGAATAAAATAGGGCTCAAAGATAGAGTCGTGGGGATTCTTGATCGACCAAGACTCGCAGAAATTGGAGTCTAATATTTTTTTGTTGAATCAGATTGGTTTATGTTATTCTAGAAAATTATTAAAGACTGATATCTTGACAAAATTTGGTTGACTGCGCATTTTGTAGAGTTAGCAATTGTCAGAACTGAACATAATTGTCACGTAGTGCAGAGAAATGGAGGAGGCACAGGATGCTTACAGTCAGGAGAATGAAGTTAGAGGAATAGATTTCCATTTGGGAGTTGAAGGAATGAATTCCAATGGGCATGGAAAAGAAATAGATAAAGACGTGGGCATGATGAAAATCATTAAAAATTTGCAAAAATATGTCCAAATTCACTAGGCAGATAACGAAAGGCTTAAGAGATCCAAGGAGCAACAAGAAGAATTAAATAGGAAGTTAATGCAGAGCCTAGAAATAATTGAAAAGAAGTTGGATAAGAAAAGTGGATCCAGCAAATTAAAGAGCCATGGGTCCCATGATGAGGAAAGAAGAGAAAGAAGTGGTAATAGACATCACCAACACTCCCAAAGGAATTCCAAAAGGAGGCCACACAACAGTTCAAGTCCGTCTCCTACCAAAAATCATAGGAGATATGAAGTGGATGAATTGAATGGTGAAATGAATAAGATCAAAGCTCCTACTTTTGATGGAGAGCACTAGAAAGATGAAGACGTTGAGACATGGCTACTTGCATGAGGAAATATTTTCAATTGCATAATAATTCCTCTCATGCAGAAGGAAGAATCTCAATATATCATATGAAAGGAAAGGAATCCATGTGGTGGGATCAACTTGTGCAAGTGCAACACATTAAAGAGAAGAATGTTACATGGAAGGAATTCAAGAGGCATTTTGAAAAGAAGTACTTAACCAAGAGATACTATGACAAAAAGATGAAAGAGTTATTTGAAATTAAATTGGGAAGCATGACTATAGATGAATATGAAAGGAGATTTCTAGAGTTGTTGAAGTATGTCTCTTTCATTAAGGATGAGACAGTCAAGATCCAGAGATAATCTAAGTGGGCTGCCATCTTTCATCAGTGACAAAATCCAGTATGATCATCCTAAAACTATGGAAGAAACCATAAGGAGGGAAAAGTGTTTATATGATCAACATAAGGGAAATCCTACTTTCCAAAGAGCTTGGGAAGACAAGAGGAAGTTTAAGAAGGAGCAGAGGCAAAAGGGGAAAAAGACACCATTTTTCATAAATAGTCCTCAAGGACAACCAATTTGGAGAGAGCCTAGGATGGATGAAGTAGGTGGGAAAAGGCCAAGGAAAACACCTATGCAATGTTGGGGTTGTAAAGGAGATCATAAGTATAGATATTTCCCTCATAGAAGTGAAAAAGTGAGAGTTGTTCACAATGTTCAGCAAGCATAAACAATGGCGGACATGGGAAGAAGAGTACCAAGGATTTATGCAGCCCTGTACAACAAGCAAACCGAGTTTCAATCACACATGATTGAAGTCGAAGGTGTGATCAATAACCATACCTTTACTATTTTAATTGATTCAGGGTCTAGTCATAGCTATATAGATCCTAAGGTAGTGGAAATATTTCAATTGCGAAGAAGAAAGCATGGGAAATATTGGTTGGTGCAGCTAGATACAAGAGCCAAGAGAAAGGTTGTTGAGTTGGTTAAATCCTGTCCAGTGGGCATGAATGGACTGAGTACCAAGGAAGATTTGAACATATTTCCTTTGGGATCATATGATTACCTAATTGGTATGGATTGGTTGGACCAAAATCATGCCATATTAGACTGTCATAACAAGGCATTCACTTTCCTGGATGAGGAAGGAAATTGAAGAGTAGTCCAAGGAATTCTTAGGGCAGTTACTGTCCGGGAAATATCAACAATGCAGCTAAAGAATTTTTACAAGAAGGGCCATCAAATATTTGCAGCCCATATGGAAGAAGCACCTAAGGATAAGGTGCCAAAATTGGAGGATCATTCAGTCCTAAAATATTTTGACGATGTGTTCAAGGATATACCAGGGCTACCCCCAAATAAAGATATTGATTTCTCTATAAATTTGATGCTTGGGGCAGCTCCAGTATCAAAGACTCCCTACCGGATGAGCACACCAGAACTGAAAGAAATCCAAATGCAGCTTGAAGAACTTTTAAAGAAGGGGTACATACGGACAAGTGTGTCACCTTGGGGTGCCCCAATGTTATTTGTGAAGAAGAAAAATGGGACCTTGAGATTGTGCATTGACTTCAGGCAGTTAAATAAAGTAACTATAAAGAACAAGTATCCTCTACCAAGGATTGATGATCTCTTCTATTAGTTGAAGGATGCAAGGATGTTTTCAAAGATAGATCTCAGGTCAGGATACGATCAAGTAAGGATTAAATATGAAGACATCAACAATACTTCCTTCAGGACAAGGTATGGTCATTATGAGTTCACAGTGGTGCCATTTGGGTTATCAAATGCACCAACTGTTTTCATGTGCTTAATGAATGGTGTTTTCCGAGATTATTTAGACAAGTTTGTCATTGTATTTTTGGATGACATCCTTGTATATTCCAAGACAAAATAAGAGCACAAGCAACACTTGAGGATGGTGTTACAGGTTCTAAGAGAGCACCAATTGTTTTCCAAATTGAGCAAGTGCTCATTTTACCGAAATCGAATTCCCTATTTGGGGCATATAATATCCGAAGAGGGAATAACAGTAGACCCCAAAAAGATTGAATCCATTAAAGGGTGTACAACACCTAAGAATGTGAAATAAGTCAAATCCTTCATGGGTCTAGATGGCTACTACAAGAGATTCATTGCACTGTTTTCAAGGATTGCTCACCCAATCACTTCCTTGCAAAGAAAAGGGGTAAAAATTCAATGGACAGAAGAATGTGAGAAGAGCTTCCTGCAATTGTAGCAAATGTTAACCAGTGCTCCAATTATGAGGATTGTCTATCTGAATGAAGAGTTCATGGTTTGCATAGATGAGTGGAAGGAATGATTGGGTGGAGTCCTCAGTTGGAATGGGTTTGTGATGTGTTTTGAATCCAGGAAATTCAAAGATTGTGAAAGGATCTATGCCACTCACGATTTGGAGTTGGAAGCCATAGTACATGCTTTAAAGAAATGGAGACACTGCCCCATGATAAAGAGGTTTGAGTTGAGGAAAAACCATAATGGTCTGAAATATTTGTTTGATCAACCTACTTTAAATTCTAGGCAGAGAAGATGATTGGAATTCCTCTGTGAATATGACTTTGATATCAAGCACATCAAAGGAAAGGAGAAGAAAGTGGTTGATGAACTCTGCAGGAGAGTGCATGAACTACATGCTACAACCATCAGCATGTATCAAACCGATCTTAAAGACATAATTTTGGAAGCTGCAAAAGCAGATTTGCAGTACATGGAAATGGTAATAAAGTTACAACAAGGTAAGATGCTACAAAAAATAGAATATTATAGATTGGAAGTTGATGGAATACTCTTGCACAAGAACATAATTTATGTACCCAGTTCTCATGAATTGAGGAGTATGATATTGAAAAAGATGCATAATGTGCCTTATGTTGGGCACCCTGGATATCAGAAAAAAGTGGCAATAGTCAAGATCCATTACTATTGGCCAGGCAAGAAGAAAGAAATTGTAGAGTGCATCACTAGATGTATGGAGTGTCAAAGGGTCAAAGCTAAGCATAGACACCCAGCTAGGTTGATATAGCCATTACTCATCCCTAAGTGGAAGTGGGAAGTGGTGACAATGGATTTCATCATAGGATTACCCAGAAAAAACAAGAAACATGATTCCATCATGGTGGTGGTGCATAATATTATGAAAGCTGCCCAATTTATTCCATTGAAGACTACTCACAAGGAAAATATTTTTGTTGATATTTATATGATGGAAGTAGAACGAATGCACGATATTCCCAATACAATTGTGTCTAACAGAGACCCAAAATTTACCTTGAGGTTTTGGAGAGGATTATTCAAGGGGTTCAGAACGAACCTGAACTTCAACATAGCCTATCATCCTGAGTCTGATGGACAAACAGAAAGAGTAAATCAAGTGATAGAAGATATGTTAAGAATGTATGTGATGGACAAACCATCCAGATGGGAATAATACCTACACTTGGTAGAGTTTGCTTACAACAATGGGTACCAAGAATCACTGAAGATGAGCCCATTTGAGGCACTTTATGGCAGAAAATGAAACACACTAATAAGTTGGGACAACCCAACTGATAGAGAAATAATTGGGCCAGAGTTTCTCGGGGAAATGGAAGACCAATTGTTAAAGATAAAGCAAAATTTGGAGGCTTCCCAAGATAGACAAAAAATATATTCTGACAAAGGCAAGACCCATAGGGAGTTTAAAGTGGGTGATCATGTTTTCTTGAAGGTGAAAGCCAATAGAAGTTCCCTGAAGTTGGGAAACTGTTCCAAGTTGGTAGCCAAATATTGTGGACCATTTGAAATTCTAGAAAGGATTGGATTAATATCTTATATGCTTGCATTGCCTGCATGCATGACTATTCGTAATGTATTTCATGTCTTATTGCTCAAGAAGTATATACTTGATACTAATCATGTGATTGATTGGAATGTGATTCAGGTGGAGCAAGAAGGCGCTTTACAAGTGCATTTGGTGTGCATACTGGACCGGAAGAGCAAGTAGCTCTGGAATCAAGCCATAGGGTTTGTAAAGGTCCAGTGGACCTGGTACGATCCTGAGGACGCAACATGGGATCATGAAGATGCTATGCAAGAAGAATACCCACATCTTTTTGAAAATTTTGGAAATCTTGTTGATGTTGTATAAATAAGTTTCACTGAGGACAATGAAAAAATAACTGGAGGGGATTGTAATACCCCAAGGACGAGCCCAGTTGTAATTAAAAATTGTAAATATGTTTTGTAGGTTGGTGAGCCAAGTGTTATACGCTGGGGGCTTATGTACTTTTAGGCCGGAGAGCCTAAATGATACAGGCCTAGAGCCTTTTGTTTTTTACATGTAAATATTTATATGTTTAATATAAACATCACTACGTGTAGACAAACCATGAAGAAAGAGTATGGGGGACTGAAATCCACTAGGTTGGGTAAGGGAGGGGGCTAAGAGGCTGGAAAGAGTAGATAAGCATAAGAGATTAAGTCCAATAGAATAATATATTATTATTCTAAATGTTGTGAGTGGGATATGATTATATCCTAAGTTCCTTTAGGGAAAAGGTACAACTTCCAAATGGAAAGGAACGCACTTCATGAGTGCCATTTGTCATCTTAGACACATGAAAATATAAGTGGGAATTCTTACTATTTGGGGATCTCTTTTCCATTTTTCACTAGCGCACCCAGAAAGCACGCGGTAACCCTGGAATGCCATTGTTGAATTCCTCAACCACCCTGAACCTATGCAACACACCCGAATTGATACCCTTGTTGTACCTATACCCTATGGATTGCATGCATATTGGTCCTTCCTTACCATCCCCCATGTCCAGTTTTTGTTGTTGCCATCACCATGCACGTGTGTTGAGGAGCGGGAGTGAAGAAGTGGTTTGTCAGGCCCATGGATAGAAGGAGCAGGTTGTCAGGCCTATGAGCAACTCTCTCTAGGTGAGAGAGTGTGAAGAAGAGGGTTGTTAGGCCCATGGATAGAAGAAGCAGGTTGTCAGTCCTATGAGAAAATCTCTCCAGGTGAAAGAGTGTGATGAGGAAGTGAGTTCTCTTGGAGGGATTCTAGTAGCAGCTACAGAGATCTGAGAATTTATGTCCGACTTTTTGTTGAAGCCCCGAAAGGGAGGTGGAGTAGCCGATGGACTCTGTGACAGTGAAGGCATATACTCCTAGGGTGGGACAGGCATGTGGGGAATGAGATTCTGTGAGCGGTGGGTGTAAGTGGCACTTGGGAGGAAATCCTTCATGTTGAATTGTGTGACTATCCTGTCAACCTTTCCTAGGCTAGGAATCCCTCGCCTGGTGGATTTTAGTCCCAGCTCGGGGGTGACCCCTACTGTAACACCCTATTTCCCCCAGTTTGTAAAAATAACTGGAATGGCCAAGAACTATGGAAAACTCATAAATGTGAATATGTGATGTAAATGGACCTTGAGGAAAAGGTCGATGAATGTGAATAACATTATGAATTTTATTGCAGGACTGCTAAGAGGGGATGTGCAAAAAAATAGACCATGATGGCAGTGGAAGGCACCTGGAAAGGTGGCATTAACTTCCACCGAGAATTAATACCATATTTGGACTCCACTGGCCCGGAGAACCAAAAGCGGCTCGCTAGCCCCGAATTAAATGTCTCGCAGGCTGGTAGGTAGATGGCTTAGTGAGGAATGGGAGGTGAACTGCCCATCCGTTGAGCTGTCAGGCCTGACCAGCGCGAGGGTAATCGCGCCACATGCAACCTTGAAAGAGGATAAGGCGTAGGGTAGAAGCAATTGGGGGGCAGCCGCGAGGGGAGAACTCTGGCGATAAGCAGAGTGGGTGATAGCAGAGAGGAAGGATTGCAACCTTTGATCCTGGTCACTAGAAAACAGAGACGCAGTCTCACAGCATCGTGGTCTCAGCTCAGGGGTGGCTAGTGGTAAATCCGCTGGGAGTCGCTAAGCCTACATTTGGGTGGAAATGGGCACCCCTCTCAGCAGTTGCTTGACCCCTGGTGTTATTTCTGATAAGTGTTTTACCTCTAGCATCTTGAAATATATATATATATATATATATATATATNAATGATTTCATTGTAAGAATGTCTGTATGGAATTTTGATCAGTACTAGTAGTTGTATATTTTTATGGAAGGACTATGTATGGCTTATGTCCTCATGAATCATTATTTATATGCATACTGATATAATTCAGGCTTCACGTCTGGTTCTCGGGTGGACGATACCCTTATCTGCTTCAGATAGTACCCTGGGTAAACCTTCCCATAGAGATACCCTTCTAAAAAAAAACCCATCAAGAACCTGGAAGGAGGATGCGAGGGCGCAAGGCCCTAAGGAATCCCTGATAGGTATTGAATCGACGGACGGGATCCTGTCGGGAGGTCTGTGGTCACTCACGACCATCAGATAAGACGAAGGAGCTGGAAGGATAAGTACCTCAACCTTGATAGGTGTTGATCGATGGATGAGATCCTGTCGGGGAATCTGTGGTCACTCATGACTGTTAGATTCGGTAAGAGGAAGATGGAATGTTAAGTGCCTTAACCTTGATAGGTGGTAAACAACAGATGAGATGCCGTCGGGAAATCTGCGGTCACACAGGACCATTAGATTGGTAGGAGAAAGTAGGGTGCTAAACACCCTACTACTTAGTTTCTCTGTGACTTCATGGATAGTAAAGAGATTGGGACCGTAGATCCCCAAGGTCCATGAGAGTATCTGGACCGTGGATCTCTCCACGTTTAGGAAGTTGTGGGAGAGCCTGCAAGTTAGGAAGCTGTCTGGGCCGTTAGATCTCGGCTGAAAATCCCGACAGTCGTTGGATCTGTCAGGAGTCACCCAAGGGTTAAGACTCCAGTGTATAGGGGCGAAAAACCCCGGAATAGATCTAAGCTGTCTGATTAATGGAGGCCACGTGTCGTAAGATCTCCCATTTCGGGAAATAGGGAATCGCGAGATCGGGAGTCCTGGCGACAAGGGATCGGGACTTCCCTGGTAGAAACCCCGAAATAGATTTGGGTCGTCCGATTTAAGGGGGCCACGTGTCGCGAGATCTCCCATTTCGAGAAATCAAGAATCGCGGAATTGGGAGTCTTGGTGACGAAATATAGGGGCTTTCCATGGTGGAAACCCCAGGATAGATCTGGACCGTCTGATTTATGGAGGCTACGTGTCGAGAGATTAACTGCATCGGGAAACCAAGGATCAAGAATTCGGGAGTCCTGTGATTGAGGGTTCAGACTTTCATAATAATAATCTCGATGAATGGACGAGATTCTTTCATAGGATCTCAGGGTCTGTAACAACCGTCAGATGAGAGGAAGCGACGTCAACTTTAAGCCGGAGCGTGAAGATGCCTTAGGGTAAGTGGCGAGAATATCTGAACGACCAGAGTCCACCGGCTCAGATCTACGGCTGAGGCTTCATTCCGGAGCCCCTTTGTCATTCTGCCTTTAGCGGTGGGGGGGGTCCGAAATTGGACGTGCAACTCTCGAACGATCGATATTAATTCATCACGATCAACGACGCTCAGGTGGATTCCAGACCCCCCTTGCCATTCTACCTTTAAAGGGGGGGGGGTTTCTGGAATAGTGTGGCGTGTGAAATGGGGCCCCCTCCTGTCCTGTCGACTACCGTGTCGTCTTTCCCCCTCCGCCACCTGTACCCCACTTAACTGTGCGACGAGGCCTATTCTCATTGGCTGTTCTCTAGCCCTGTTGGGATTCGTCCCCATTGGCCGATCGTTAGCCCTGTCGGGGTTCGACTATTGTAGAGTTGAACGATTCGACACCCCTGTAGCATCGAGGCATGAAATACAAAGAGACACCATGATTATTTGACCTGTGATCACGGCCCGTGATCACATGAGAGGGAGAGAGAGAGAAATATCTAGCTTGTGCTAGGCCTCCATAGGCAATTCGGGGGCTTGGATTCTGCAGAAATCAACGAAAATTTGATTGAGGTAGTGGGTGTCTGACAAAGTGGTATCAGAGCATGGTTACAACATTTGGCCTACTTGGGCTCATGCACGAGCCGCGCAAGGAGACATTGTCATCTGCATTTTCCCCTTAAGAAGAAGGATTGCAGGATGAAACTGTAATATGGGACATGAACTTTGTTGTCTTGTTTTAGTGCTACGATGGCTACCTACTAAAGCAGGTAGAGTCTCTTGAAATTAAGATGGCTCATAGATAAGGATTAAGACCCAAATGAAAAACCCCTGTTATATGGGTATACATGTGAAAATATGAATTTATGTGCAGGTTATAAAAATATATTTAACTCTTGACTAATAACCAACGTTTGTCTTTTCACCCAAGCAGACGATCAGCCGCGGGAATCTACAGGCGCAGAGTATGGTGACTCACCAAGAGGTGGGAGAAGGCTCCCACAATAGAGAAGAAGATTCTAATGAAAGAAGAGCAATAGGAACCCCTCCAGATCTAGCTGATACTGTGAGGAGTCTCATGGTTGAATTGCAAAGCTGCAAGGCCGACAATGAAAGGATGATGAAAGAACAAGAAAAGAAAACTGAAATTAATGCAGTGCTACTGCAGAGCTTATCCGACCTACAGCGACAAATGCAACATGAACCCAAAGTGCAGAAACACGGTCGTATCAGTGGACATACTAAGAGGAACACCTCAAGGAAGGTCCACCCGAGAGGTAAAGGACCAGTGCCAGACGATTCCTCTGAGAAGGAAGCTGGAGATTTAGAAGGCTCTTCCAGCAGCAGGACCAACTCCTATTTTCGAAGAAAACAGAAGAACCAAAAGACTTCCAAGAGTCATAAATTTGAGGAATTCAGAAAGGCCAAAACTCCCTCCTTCGACGGTGAGATAAAGAAGGGAGAGGAAGCCGAGGCCTGGCTACTTGGACTGAATAAATATTTCAGAGTCCATGATTTTTCAGAAAATTTGAAGGCCCGAGTGGCCACTTTCAATATGAACAGAAAAGATTCCATCTGGTGGGAATATCTTAAGAACATGAAAGGGGTCTGTGAGGAGGACCTGTCTTGGAAATGGTTTGAGAAGTACTTCCGAAAGAAGTATTTGTCGGAAAAATATTTCGACGAGAAGGCTAAAGAATTTTATGAACTCAAACTGGGGAAACTCACTATAGAGGAATATGTCAACAAATTCCTCGACTTATTGAGATATGTACCCTACATCAAAGTAGAGAAGGTGAAGGTGCAACGCTTCATCAGTGGGCTGTTGGCAATTTCAGTTAACAGACAGCGAATCAGCGTATACTTGTCATTGATGGCAAGTACAGTTGTGGTTGCAGTGATGACAACAACAATGAATAAAAGCGTAACAATAATCGGAAGGAGAAGAGTCAGTGACCATTGGTTTACACGTCCAGGAGAAGCTCAGGGGGAGAATAGATCTGAGCCGTAGGATCTGAGAAGAAAACCCGACAGTCGTCGGATCTATAAGAGTCGCGCAGGAGTTAAGCTCTACTGTGCAGAGGATAAATCCCAGAAAAGTCATCGGAATATTGGAGAGAGAATCCTAGCCATTGATCTAGGCAGGCCATGTGTTAGCATTCTGGTGAGGCATCGGGATATTGGCCATTGGGAAATTGGGGATCCCGATGACAAGTGAATCGAGACATCGAAAGTCTCGAAATCCCAAAGGAATAGGGACCGTCCATCTACAAGGACAGGTGGCAAAGGATCGGGCGTCATCGGAGAATCGGGGATCAAGATTTTATAATGTCCAATTCACTTGACATCGAAAACTCTGAAATCGCGATATGCGATTTCGCGATTTGATCTCATCCGTTAAAGCAAGCATGAGATATGGACCGTTGATTTTCTTCATCAGAGAATCAGGGATCGGGATTTTATAATGTCCAATTCACTTGACATCGAAAACTCTGAAATCGCGATATGCAATTTCGCGATTTGATCTCAGCCGTTAAAGCAAGCATGAGATATGGACCGTTGACTTTCTTCATCGGAGAATCGGGGATCGGGATTTTATAATGTCCAATTCACTTGACATCGAAAACCCCGAAATCGCGATATGTGATTTCGAGATTTGATCTCAGCCGTTAAAGCAAGCATGAGATATGGACCGTTGATTTTCTTCATCGGAGAATCAGGGATCGGGACTCTGAAATGTCCAATTCACTCGACAACGAAAACCCCGAAATCGCGATATGCGATTTTGTGATTTGATCGTAGCCGTTAAAGCAAGAATGAGATCTGGACCGTTGATTCCCTTCATCGGAGAATCAGGGATCGGAGGATCGGGAATTCTGTAGGCCTGTGCATGGTGACATCGAAAATGCCGAAACCCCGATGAGAGGTTTGACCGAGGTCACGTGTTGACGGTCATATGGGCCAAGACCTATAGCCAGCAGGGATAGCATATGAAAGGATCGTTGGGATTTGGATGATCGGGAATCATGCGGGTGTATGCATTGAGGCATCACAAACCCCGTAGCCCCGACAAGGTAAGATTGTGGTCACGGAGTCATGGTCACATTGATCGGGAGATAAGCTCAGGAGGGCTAGCGTATGAAAGTGCTGAAACCCGATTTAAAAGGCAAGAATAATGAAGAATATCCAACGGTGAGGATAAGGTTTGAATGTGATCGGAGGGTTACTGTCCTTCCACGCACACTTAACATTT
>ML796488.1:95233-106066 GCA_009831015.1 Picea engelmannii | reverse complement strand
GCTGCTAATATCAAAACTTTGCCCACTCGCTTGACCCGCTACTTGGAAAAACAAAACAGAAACTCTCCGAGCTGCGCTTGAGCATTTGTGCGACTAGCGGGGCCGAAAGCTTCTCGAACCCATGACTAGAATTATTACTAACACAGAGAGCGTCGGCTCGTCGAGAGCCGGAGAGACTACCGCATGGAGAGAGACGTCGGCAGGAGGATGTCGCGAGGCGACCAGCTAAGCCAGAGAGGGCAATGAGGAGGCGCTGGTTCGATGACCCTAGTGCGGGGTCATCACACGCTCCTCCGTCGGCGGCCGGAGTAGATTTTGATGACATACACCGTCGTCTAGAGACGGTTTTCCAGGATGTGCCTGAGGGCATGTGGACGCGCATCCGGGATGACAGTTTCCTGGAGCAGTGTGTGGGGGTACTGCCACCATGGCGGTCCATAGTGTGGCGAGAAGCAGTGCTGGCTGCTATGACGAGTGGACGCCTGTCGTCAGGGCGGAAGGGTCCTGTGGGTGGACCACCACCGCCTAGGGCAGGTGGTGGTGGGTTGCCACCGCCTGAGGGAGGGGCATGTGGTGGCGCGATAGAGGCACCATGAGTGGTGCATGATGTATATCTGGTTGTTTTTGTTGTATATAGGCTGGTGAGCCCATGCTTTGTACCGAAGTGCTGCATTGGCCTGCGGATACATGTATTTTTGTATGTAAACATTTGGATGGTCTGATGGGCCTTTATATATATATATGAGTATACATATTTTGAGATTCATCTAGTGTCTACATGTGTTTTTTGTGGATGAGTTTGATGATGTCTATTCTATATATATGCTGTGACAGGTTTTTGTAATATGTTTATGTATGTGTAGCTGGATGTGATATATGCCAATATAACTCCATGTTAACTATTTGATCTGTTATTTGATTCAATTGTCTTGGAATATGTGTAAATGTAATGGAATCAAAATGTCGAGATAACAGCCTAACCTGCAGGTATTTGCGAAAGAGGCACGGATCACGTACACAGTATACATTGTTGAGCTGGAGAACGACTAGTTGAGAGTCGAGGAAGACGCTAAGGTGACGAATATGATGATGGTGGGCGTCGGCCAGGAGGCCAATGACCGCAGTGTATTCGTCTTGGTTGTTGGTTGCTGGCCCCAAACATCTGCCGCTTGAATGTAGCATTTCATGTGAAGGGGTGTAGAGAGCCCAAGTAGCCGAAGCGAGATTTTACGTCCAACGGCTGGTGCCATCGGCATAACCAATGTGGTAGGCTGGTGGAGGAAGCATCTGTCAATAGCACAAGGGATAGTTTAGATGTGAGGGCAGGAGAAAAAAGATTAAAAACACTAAAAAAGAAGAAATAACCTAAAGTAGAATGACTACTTCTAAGCGTAAAATTTCTTGAGATACAACCCGTTGACGGGTTCTTTGAGAGAGAGGCCTTCGGGAGAGGCCAGGATATATGCGCCTTTGGTGAGGCAATGTTGGATAATGTAAGGGCCATGCCAAAGTGATTCGAATTTGCCGTGGCCAAAGGTATCATGAGCGATATCATAAGCCAGGACAAGGTCGCCTTCGCGGAATGATCGAAGGTTAACATGGCGATCAATGGTAGCTTTGGATCATTTTTTAGCTGCCTCGTTGTTCTGTAAGGAAGATCGGCGATCTTCATCCAGAGACTCCAAGTTCAGCAAGCGCTACTCCATTAGAGCAGTGTCAGGTAATAGCTCAATTGCGGTGCGTAAGGTGGGGATTTCACACTCAATGGGAAGAGTTTCCTCGACCCCATGGACTAAATGGAATGGTGTTAAACCAGTAGCGGTTTTCACCACCGTTCGATAAGCCCATAGCGCAGAAAATAACATATGATGCCAATTTGTTTTATGTTTATTAACCGTGCGCTGTAACATGGTCTTGAGGACTTTGTTAACTGCCTCGACCTGTCCGTTTGACTGAGGGTAATATGGTGAGGCAAACTCGTGAGAGAAGCCTAACCGAGATGAGAGTTTGACGAATATCTCATTCTCGAAGTGTTTCCCATGATCGGAAATGAGTTGGAGTGGTACTCCAAAATGGGATATGACGTGTTTAAAGAAAAAACGCGTTGCAATGTCAGCGGTGTTGTTGAAAGTGGGCATAGCTTCAGCCCATTTGGTGAAGTAATCAACGACGACAACAATGTATTTGTGACCATTGTTGGAGGGGGGATTACAAGTCATAAAGTCGATGCCTCATTTACAAAAAGGGCCGGTAGTAATGACAGGGTGAAGAAGGGCGGGGGGAGCTCGGGCTTTGTTGGCATAGAGCTGACATTGCTCACATTGTTTCACGGCATGAATGCAATCATAAAACAAGGTAGGCCAAAAGTAACCGGCTCGGATAATCTTTTGAGCGGTGGATATACCCGAAAGGAAGACCCCACATGCGCCACTGTGGCAGTTGTTTAAGACTCTATCGGCCCCGTCAATAATCAGGCATCGACGAAGAATGGTGTCGACGCCCCGCTGGTATAGGATGTCTTCGATGAGGAGGTAGCGGGGGGCCTGATGGCGAATATGTCGGCGATCATCTCGTGAAAGGTGGTTACCGAACTTTTGAGTTTGGAGGTAGATGAGAAGGTCGCCATACCAAGGATCATCTGAAGTGATGTAAAAGAGATGTTCGTCGGGAAATTCGGTGTTGACGGGGGCACTGATGGTGTCAGAGGGGAGGGTCGTGACAAGTTCGGCGAGAACGAGGGCCTTCTTACTTTTAGGTGTTGAGAACTCGAGGTTGTACTCCTGTAGGATAACGATCCAACAAACGAATTTGTCGTTAACTTGCCGACGGCTGAGCAAGTACTGCATAGGGTTGGAATCTGCGACGACCTTTGTGGTGTGAAGCAGAATGTAATGGCACAGTTTATCGACTGCGAGGACAACTGCAAGAGAAAGTTTCTCTTCGTGTTTATACTTCAAGGGTGGTCCTGAGAGGTTCTTACTAATGTAATAAATAATGTGTTCACGATTGTCATCTTCGAGCTAGACGAGGACGCCGACTACTAATACAGCTGATGCTGATACGTAGAGGATGTAGTCGCGATTATAGTCAGGTGCACTAATTAAAGGTGCATTTGAAAGCACTGCTTTAAGATCGTCAAATGACTGTTGGGCATAGTCGTCCCAGTGAAAAGGGATGTCGTGACATAGTAAGAGGAGGAAACCGTGTGCGCATATGGTGTAATCGGGAACAAAGCATCTAAGAAAGTTAACTTTTCCCTGTAGACTCTGAAGTTGTCGTAAATTCCAGGGAGGTGGAATTTCGGTGATAGCTTGGACTTTAAGGGAGTCTACGGTAATACCGCTTTGGGAAACAATAAAACCGAGGAGACGCCCTGCGGTGACGCAGAACACACACTTGAGAGGATTCAAGCGAATGTTGTACTGATGACACCGTTGAAAGATGATTCGTAAATTATCGAGATGCTGGGTGCGTTTCTTGGATTGAGCTGTGAGGTCGTCCAAGTAGGCAAGAATGATTGTAGCCAGATCGTGGAAGATATATGTCATCGCCCGCTGGAAAGTTGCACCGGCATTCTTTAAGCCGAAAGGCATGACACGATATGAAAAGGTACCCCATGGGGTAGTGAATGCGGTTTTATACTAATCGACTGGGTGGATTTGAATTTGGTTATAGCCAGAGAATCTGTCCATAAAGGAGAGAGCTTCGTGGCCGACGCAGTCGTCGATAATTTGATCGATGAAAGGTGTTGGAAAGTTGTCTTTGGGACATGCATTATTGAGATCATGAAAGTCTGTGCAAACGCGGATAGTGTCCTGTTTTTTGTCGATGGGTACAGGGTTGGAAACCCATGAAGTATAAGCGATGGGGTAAATAAACCCGGCAACGTGTAATTTGTCAATTTCGGGTTAGATAGCCGCGGCTTTGGATGGGTGTAGCGGTCACTGTTTCTGGCGAACTGGTGTGATGTTAGGCCAGGTATCGATGCGATGTTCAACAATAGAGGGATTGAGGCCAGGCATTTCAGTGTATGACCAGGCAAAAATATCCCTATATTCCTGGAAGAGGGCTTTATATGCGTCGATTTCTTGAGGAGTGCAAGCAGCTCCAATGATGATTTCTTCGACGATGCCATTTTTAATGAAAATGTCGATTTTTATGGTGGGGGAAATGTTGGCCATATTACCTTCTTCAAAAGAATCAGGGGCGGGAATGGGATTGTTGAACCAATCGATAGGCCCTGTCGGGATAAAATCTTTGGTTTTGACCGTGTAAATAGGGTTTTGGTTAGGAGGCATGGGGGCGTCCTATGGAGAGAAGAGTGTGTGGTGATGTAGCGCATCCCAGGGCGAGTCTTGGTGGTTTAGCTCTTCAAGTATTTCCTCGTCGCATTGGAAACGTCAGGAATACAAGGGGTCGTGAGGAGTGATCTCGGTAACAGTGTGGTTGCCCCCTGATGGAGAAGCATAGGGAGAAATGCTAGGAGATGGTGAGGGTTCACTCGACATAAACCATATATTGAAGTACTGAGGGGTACCCATGGTGGTTGGGTGGAGAGTGTCCGTAGGGGAATGAGTAGGTGAGTTGGGGGGGTTGCGGGGTAAGTCCTCAGAGACATCATTGAAGAACCATGGAGGCGTTGAGAGTGCCTCCAGCTCAGGAGAAATGACATTAAGATCCTCTAGTGATGAGGTAATGTCAATTATCGCCTCTGCGGGTTGGTGAAGCAGGGACAATTGACGTTGCCTATATTCAAGGATCATAGGACATTGGTATGTAAAATGAGCTAATGAATCACAGAGAGAACGAGGGCATCTCATACGTTCATTGACTGCAGTGGTGACATAGCGAATGTCAGTGATATATGTTGACGAGGACTTAGTAGGACTGGGGTTGTTCTGGAAGTTCTGGCGTACAGCCGCTAATGTCTGCCGAAAGCGTGGCAGTGTTGGGCAATGATGGGTGTAATGGCCATACTCTGAACATATAGCACAAGAATATTTGGTCCTCAACCCTTTACTACTGGAAGGGTGGGTGGTAGTGGTGGGACTAGCAGTAGTGGCGGGTGTTGTGGGAGTTTGGTTGAGGGGGATCAAATTCCTTAATTCAGGTAGTGATGGACAGTTGTTGGTTTGGTGACCCTCTTTCACACATAGTGCGCAAGGTGGTGGGATGCGTGGAGGAAGTGGAGCGGTGGATTCTTTCTTCTTTCTCCTGCCCCCAGCTGTAGCCAGGAGGTTAGTGAGTGGGGGGGGAGTGGGGGTAAGGACGAGAATCGTTATGGGGAGGCCTTCCTGTGGGGGAAGGGATGGTCGAGGGACCATCTCAGGTGGGTGTAAATACCACACTGGGATTGCTAACACCATATTGGGTAATGTGAGCATTGTGGCTACCTAAAAAGATTTTATACCTGGTGGAGGGTAAAAGAAGAGGATTTGGGTGAGGGGTTGGGGAATTGTCTCCCAAACCTGACTATGCCCCTGAGGGGATGTGGATTCGTGGACTATTGGGGTCGACGGGTGCGCAGGAGGCTCCGACAAGAGTGGTTCTGTGACTATTGGAACGTCAAGAATGACTGAAGCCTCCTGAGGAGGAATAGCATCCTCTGTGTGAGTTCCATTAGATGAGATGATGCATACTTGATTAACAGGATGAATGAGTGGTGGTGCTCCATAGTACGTCCCTAACAAGGATGGATCTTTAAAAATCCCAGGACCCATGTCGATGAGTGGATATGTGTCTTGGTTCGTGTGGATGAGAGGAAGAATGTTATCAAGGTTGGCAGATGGGTTAGGCTCATAATGTGAGACTTGGTCAATGGTAGCGATCTTTCCATTGTGGGGGAACATCATTGTCCGAAAGACGGAAGATGCCATTGCCTTCATAGCGTACATGTAGCTACGACCGAACAGGATATTATAATCGAGAGGGGCGTCGATAACTTCGATGTTGATGAGAATAGTCTTGCCCCCGAGTTCAATGGGGATGTTTTGAAAGAGCCCTTCGGGAGAGGATGGTCGTCCATCATAAGCTCGTAATGTGATGGTGGAGGGTATGAGTTCGGGGGAACCAAGTCTCTGCCATACTGTTTTGGACATGATGCACGTAGATGCACCTTCATCGATGATACACCGATGAACTGTGATGTTTCGTATTTTCACTGGTATTTGAAAAGCGATCAAGGCAGGAAGACGAGGTTCTCCGCTATCAAGATCAAAGGTGATGAGTCGAGTATCGGCAGGGTCGACTGCCCCTAAGGCAGAAAGTAGTGATTTCCACTGCGTAGTACAAGTCTGGAGGACTTCCAAGACTGACATGGCAGTCGGGGATTGCGCTAAGTCGTCTACCAAGCTATAGTTATGAGATGCCCTAGCCTGTGGGTTGTGGACATTCCTGCGCAAGGGGATGCGAGGGATGCGTAGTGGTGGTTCGGCGGAAGGGCGAGGTATCACCAACGGGGGTCCCGTCGATGTAAGGTTTGTCTCTAGGGTGAGGGGAGGAGACTCAGCAGGTGCATGATACTGACGATTATGTGTTTGCAGAAGGATTTCTTCCTCACTGGTGAGGAGAATCGTACACTCTGCTGAATTGTTGGGGTTGTGGTATTGTCCTACCTGAGGTGGGGGATGTTGTGTGTCTTGTTGGGTGTTTATCACACCTTGATGTGGAATAGGATTTTGCAGCACGACGGGAGGGGGTTGTTGCACGTATTGTTGTGGTGCCTGCTGAGGGGTAGGTTGTGCAGGAGAATGGGAAAGACTACCAGAATCTTTCAACCATTTGAAATCAACGATCTGGGGGCAATGGTGAGTGTAATGACTGAACTCACCACAAAGGGCACAAGGGAAGAGGATTTTAACATTATTTCGCCCTTGGCGTTTGTTATTATTGCCCCCTTGGGGGTTTTGGTTCCCTTGGTTCTGGTTGCCCCCAGTTGGTTGGTGTTGTGGGGGTTGATTCCCACCTTGACATGGGTTGTTGTTATTCCTGTTCCGTCCTTTCTTCTTGGAATTGTTCGATGGATGAGTTGGGTTGGTTGTATTCAACTGTTCAAAAATTTGGTATTGTTGAGCAGCAGAAGGTTGAACAAAATTTACCCCCGCATGTGGATGTGGGGGAGCCATGGGTTGTGGAGGACCAGGAAACGAGAAGTATGGATTTTGTGGTGGTACCGATCCATAAGGTACATAGGAAGGCGTAGTGCTTTTACTAGTACTATAAGTTGATGTTGAGGGAGTACCACTGTTTGTGGGAATAGGTGGATGTATGGGAGGTGTCGGTGGTGGTCCACCGATGGGTGGAGGTATAGCAACAGGGTATGGCTGTTGATAAGGAGGTGGGGGGTAATAAGGAGTGCCCCCATATGCTGGCAGGTATTGAGGTGTTCCATACATCGGTGGTGGTTGGGGTTGTGGACCATGGTGTGTGGTGGCACTTATTAGTCCGTCTGCTGAGTGAGACATCCCAGGTTTGTCTTGGCCAAATGGCATAGGTTTTGGAAGATCAGGAAGTACCGTGTATAAGTACCCTGACTGTGCGTAGATGAGGTCATACTGTTGGACCTTGTTGATGGATTCTTCTTCTGATTGAGGGAAGGTGGAAGCTACATCCTTACCAAGGAGAGAGACAAGTGATCTAAGAAACCAGTCGAGACACTGGTGCTTGGTGGTTTCTGCTTTACACAAACTCCATCGCCTACGCCACTCGTGAATGTGGTCAGCGATGTGTGTGGCTGAGGTTTGTTCGAAGTTAGAAAGTAGTTCTAGACCATTGTCGTGGCAGATGGGTAATTGGAAGAAGGTCAATAATGCTTTGGCCAATGACTCAAAAGTCGCATGGGACCCTGATTTTTCTTCGACATACCATTTAGCCGATGGGCCAGTGAGTGTGTGTTGAAATAATCACAGTCTGATGGAGTCATCCATAATGCTATTGGAAGAGCACCAAAGATGAAAGGTCATGACATGGTTGGCAGGATCATCGCCTGCCTTTCCTTCAAACTTTGGTATGTCTGAAGGTAGTTTGGTGAGCATTGGAGGCCATGTGGGGTCATGCAATATAGGATCATTGGTAAGTTTGGTGAGATCCGGTATGTTGAGAGAGGCCAAATATGGCATCTGCAGTGGGGGGGAAGGATTAGCTCCGGCCATAGTATGTTGTGAACCTGACCCTTGATGGGGGCTAGGTGGGTTGGTGCTCCCTCCTTGAGAGGAACTGGGTCCTCCGCTTCCGTGTAAAGGAGAGAGAGTGAATGGATGACCTTGGGAAGTAGACCCAAGTAATGTAGAACCAAGCAAAGTTGATCCTAAGATAGTAGCACTCACAGGAGTGTGTAAAGGAGGTTCCGATGAGCGGGCACGACCATATACCCCCCCTAAGATAGGAGGGAGGTTGAGCAAGCGTCGTGAACGATGGGGGTTCTGTGGTTCCCCTATGATGTCAGACTAGCTGTGTGAATGTGTGCAAAAAGTGGTGAGAGAAATATAGAAACCAGAATCTTTGCGTTGAATGTTTACACAATATATATATCCAAATCAAACTGTAATCAGATGTGCATCATACATGAAATGAGAAAGAAGCATATATGTGGGTAAGTGGGTTTTGTCCACGTGGGGGAATCAAAAGAAAGAAAATGCTCGTGTCCTAGAAGACGTAACGTCATTCCTCTCAAATAGCACTGGACCTTCCAATAGTACTCAACAGTGGGGTCTGAAGTCACCGGAAAAGAAACTAGTGAAGGATGAAATAATTGGTTATAATGAGGGGTAAAGGGGGCATATCCCGAAAGAGCTAGCGATACTTCCCAATAGCCACACAAAATCCAATCAAGGTGCAATTGCAGCCCACAATTGCCACCTGGGTAGATGTCCTAAAGTTGGTCACTAGGTACCTTGGTCAAAGTGTGACATTTAGATTTTCGGCCTAAGAAATGGATCACGGGCTGGATCCCGTCCAAGAGGTGGGTGCCTAAAGGGGGGACGCACAAAACAACTAGACCTCGGCCTTCAACCCTTCACGGGTATCTCCCTGCCTTATGGTGATTGGAACACTTGACTTGGAGGATTTTCAGTTCCATATTTGACAACCTCTATGTTTTGACAATGTGAGAACCAGATAACGAGGAGTTATTTGGATGCCTATCCCCGAAATCCTACATAGACTAAAAAATTTCTTTTGGCACCTCCTGTGGAGGAAAACTTAGTGAGTTTTTAGAAAGATTTTAGATGTAGTTGTTTTGGGAGGTTGGGGGTGCAAACCAACCTCGTTGATTAAAAATGGGAGTGGATAGTCTCGTCAAGAAAAGATGGGATATTTTCGGAATGCCTTTGGAGGAAACTTACTTTTACCTCCACGTTTCAAGAAGAAGCTATATGAGTGATAAGCGACTTTTGTGTGTGAGTGAAAGTGTGCCAATTTTTAGTGGATTAGATGTCACATTGTTGCATGTGGACTTCGCTTGGTCCTGACAAGAGTTTGATTACCTAATTAACTAAGTGCCTTTGGTACAACCTTGCGTAATTCAAAAGCCCTAGGAAGCTAACATGTGGACATGTGGGTCCGTTACTATCCTTTAACTCCCTATTTGTGCTGTAATCTAAAAAAAGTTTGAAACTATCATAGATTGAACATGTGGGCATGTATGGGCCCGTTACAAACCTTTAAACTTTCCTAGTGTTTTGATCTAAGAAAGCAAAATTTCAAACACTATCATATATTTGTAGCATGTGGGCATGTATGGGCCCGTTACAATATTAAGATGTGTTTGAAGAAATAAAATTAAGAGGGGTCCCAAGAAGGGTCGTTGTCCTCTCCTAAAGGTTTTTAAACTTTGTTAAAGGAGATGAAACTGTTTCACAATCTTTTTCTGATTCTCAAGGTCGCTTGAAGGCGCGAGAGAAGAGCATACTAAGCGATTGTAATTCAACTTCTAGTCCCAATGTAAGTTATATGTGATTAAAAATGACTTCCACCTTATATTACAAGTCAAAACAAGCCATCCATGTGGCAAAAAGCAAAGAAGGGAAATTGATTTTTATCCTCCTAGGTGCCTATGTGTGTTTGACTAATCCCTTTATATGATGAGGGGACTAAGTGTGGTGCAGTTTTTAGAGCATGCTTGACATCATTTTTAAGAAGGCAAATGGTCTTCCCCACATCCCAACAACTTACAATGTAAAATTTTGGTCAAATGCACAGCTCTTAGTGAAGACAGAGGCGCACAGAGCGTAGGCGCGCGAATAGAGATGAGTCCAAAAGCGCATGCGCGCAGAGAAAAGTCGTCTCTTAAGTGCATGCGCGCACGATGCGCGTCTGTGGGGTAGAATACCCGCACATTGGTGACAAGCGGCCGAGAAAGAAAAATCCGGATGGATTTCTCTCAATTCTCCTTTGAATTGGATGGTTGGTAGGTCGATCTAGGCCGGTTAGTGCACCTGCAAGTTAAACAAACTAAAAGAAGAGCAAAATAAACCCAAATGAGGTAGGAATTTGATACCTTTCTCCAGTGGAGTCGCCAATCTGTTGCACCTTTTTCGTCACCTTGGTAAGCAAATAAGAGGTGCTTGCATGCCCAGTTGGGTCTTGCTGAGCAAGACAGCTGTAGAGGAAAGAGTTAAAGAAAGAAAAACAAAACTATAAGCAAGAATTAAACTAATACAAACTAAAATCATAAGCATAGGGACATAAAGAGAACAAAAACAAAAAGACCCATGTCACCAATGTTTTTAGGCTGATCTATTGATGAAATCAAAGCACCAAGAAGAAAGGGGACTATGAGTCCCTTCTTCCTCCAAGGGAAGACTCTTGGACCCTCACAAGCTTGCTCTCCTTACA
>ML796488.1:77529-90682 GCA_009831015.1 Picea engelmannii | reverse complement strand
TGTTGTGTCTCTTGTGATTGTGTATTTCTCAGTGATCTTGGATTATGCTATTGTTATCTAATGAAATGCAAAGAACTATAATAATGGCTTAAACATTAACAAGGGTCATCTGAGGGGACAAAAAAAAGATGTTCATCTGGGAGGTTGGTATTGAATGGTGGACTGGTAGTGTCGGAGGGAAAAGTCGTGATAAGTTCGGCGAGGATGAGAGCTTTCTTGCTCTTGGGTGTTAAAAATTTGAGATCGTAATCCTGAAGGATGACGATCCATCAAGCAAATTTACCGTTAATTTGTCGATGATTGAGCGAGTATTGCATGGGGTTGGAATCTGCGATAACTTTGGTAGTTCGAAGCAGAATGTAATAGCGTAGTTTCTGGAGTGTGAGGGAAACTGCAAGGGCTAGCTTTTCTTCGTGATTATACTTCAAGGGTGTTCCTGAAAGGTTTTTACTAATGTAGTAAATCCCATGCTCACGGGCGTCATCCCCTATTTGGATGAGCACTCCTGCTACTGAAATGGCTGAGGCTGATATGTAGAGGAGATAATCGCGGTTATAGTCAAGTGGACTAATCAACGGGGTGTTGGAGAGAGCCGCTTTGAGATCGTCAAAAGCGGGTTGGGCATGTTTATCCCATTGAAATGGGATGTCGTGACGAAGTAAGCAAAGGAAGCTATGTGTGCGAGTAGCATAATCTGGGACAAAGCGTCGTAAAAAGTTGGCTTTGCCTTGAAGGCTCTGTAGTTGGCGTAAATTCCGTGGGGGTGGAATTTCTATGATGGCTTGGACTTTGAGGGGGTCCACAGTAATGCCACATTGGGAAACTATGAACCCAAGAAGACGCCCAGTAGTGACGCATAATACGCACTTGAGGGGGTTCAAGCGGATATTGTACTGACAACACCTGTGGAAGATGATTCGTAGATCATCGAGATGCTGAGTGCGTTTCTTAGATCGAGCGGTGAGGTCGTCTACGTATGTGAGGATGATATGAGTCAGATCGTGAAAAACATATGTCATGTCCCGTTGGAATGTGGCGTCGGCATTCTTGAGGCCGAATGACATGGCACGATACGCAAAGGTGCCCCACGGGGTTGTGAATGCGGTTTTGTACTGATCGGCGGGGTGAATTTGGATTTGGTTGTAACCAAAGAAACCGTCCATGAAGAACAAAGCCTCGTGACCTGCACAATCATCGATTATCTGGTCGATGAAGGGTGTTGGAAAGTTGTCTTTGGGACAGGCATGATTGAGGTCACGAAAGTCTGTACAGACACGGATAGTACCCTATTTTTTGTTAACAAGGACAGGGTTGGAGACCCATGATGTATAGGTTATGGGGTAAATGAACCTTGTAGCGCGTAGTTTGTCAATCTTGGCTTTGATGGTCGCTGCTTTGGATGGGTGTAACAGTCGCTGTTTTTGGCAGACGAGTGTGATATCAGGCCAGGTGTCTATGCGATGTTCGATAATAGAGGGATCAAGGCCAAGGATCTCTATGTATGACCAGGGGAAAATGTCCTGGTATTCCTGGAAGAGGGCTTTGTAGGTGGTGAGTTCTTCTGGAGAACATGCAACACCAATGGTGATTTCCTCGAGAATTCCAGATTTGATGGAAATATATATTTTGATGGTTGGGGATATATTGGCCATATTACCTTCCTCGAAAGCGTTGGGAGAAGGGATAGGGTTATTGAACCAATCTATATGCCCTGATGGGAGAAAATATTTGGTTTTGACTACGTATATGGGGTGTTGGTTAGGAGGCGTGAAGGCTTCCTATGAAAGAAAGAGCGCTATGTGGTGGAGCGCATCCCATGGGTAATCGGGGGTAGCTAACTCCTCGAGGATATCTTCATCACAATGAAACTGGCATGAATATAGGGGATCAAGAGGAGTGATCTTGGCGACTGTCACTGTGGCATTGTCTCCTTCTGATAAAGACGTAGGGGGATTAATGGAGGGGGATTGCGATGGTTCGCTCGACATAAACCAGATATCCAGATATTGTGGGTTAAAAATGGTAGTCGAGCGTAGAATGTTCGTGGCGAAATGAGTTGGAGAATTGGGGAGATTTGGGGGTAACTCCTCATATAAATCATCTAAGAACCATGGGGGAGAAGGGAGTGCCTCAGGTTCTGGTGGGAAGATATGAACCATATCAATTGATGGGGTAAGGGTATTTATCGGGTCTGTTGGAGGAGGGGGGGTATGATTTTGAATAGGGGCCAGTTGACGATGCCTGTATTCAATGATCATAGGACATTGATATGTGAAATGATCAAGTGATTCGCATAGAGAGCAAGGACATCTCATGTGTTCGTTGACTAAGGTTGTTACATAATGGATGTCGGTGACAGGAGTTGAGGTGGGTGTTTGCTGAAAGCTCTGGCATACAGTTGTTAGTGTCTGTCGGAATTGAGGTAACACTGGACAGTGGTGTGTGTAATGGCCATATTCTGAACAGATGGCGCATGCGAATTTGGTTCACAGTCCTTTGTTACTTGTGTTCTGTGAGATAGCGACAATACTAGAAGAAGCGACGAGCGATGGTGATGTTTGAGGGAGTTGGATGAGATTACGTAACTTGTGGAGAGATGTGCATTTGTTGGTGGGGTGTCTATCTTTCTCGCATAGCGCGCAAGGAGGTTGGACGCGTGGGGGAAGTGGAGCTGTGGGCTCCTTCTTCTTTCGCCTGCCCCCATCTGTAGTAGGGGGGTTAGTGAGTGGGGGTGTAGGGGGTATGGTGGGAGTGAGTATGGGAATCTGCATCAGGATTCCTTATGTTTGGGGAGGAAGGGATGGTTGAGGAACCATCTCAGGTGGATGTAAATACCAAACTAGAATCGCCAACACCATATTAGGAAAGGTAAGTGTTGCAGCGACCTGGAAAGCTTGTACACCTAGTGGGGGGTAAAAGAAAAGGATTTGGGTAAGGGCTTGGGGGACTGTTTCCCAAACCGAGATCTGGCCCTAGGGAAGATCAGGAACAGGTCGAGCTGAATTAGTTCCAGGGGATTCCTGAGGGAGAAATTCTGCGACTAGTGGGATGTCAAGGATGAAAGAGGCCTCGGTGGGAAGGAGGTTAGTTTCAGTTGTCGTTCCGTTGGAGGATACGACACATACTTGTGTGGAGAGATGGAGGAGCAGTGGTGCTTTGTGGTAGGTCCCTAGCAAGGATGGGTCTTTGAATATTTCGGGGTCCATCTCAATGAGTGGATAGGCATCAGGATTAGTGTGAATAAAAGGGAGGATATTATCAATGTTGGATGAAGGGTTAGGCTCGTAATGTAATACTTGATCGATGGTAATTATCTTTCCATTATGGGAAAACATCATGGTTCGGAACACAGAAGAGGCGACGACCTTCATAGCATACATGTAGCTACAACCAAACAAGATATTGTAGTCGAGCGGGGCATCGATAACCTCAATGTCAATCAGAATGGTTTTTCCCCCAAGCTCGATGGGGACATTTTGGAAGAGTCCTTCGGGGGATGAGGGTCTTCCATCGTAGGCTCTTAAGGTAATAACAGATGGTATGAGTTCGGGGGAACCAAGTTTCTGCCATACGGATTTGGACATGATTCAGGTGGATGCGCCTTCATCAATGATGCATCGGTTAACTGTAATGTTCCGAATTTTACAGGGATTTGAAAAGCAATAAGTGCAGGGAGGTGAGGTTCTCCGCTGTCGAGGTCAAATGTGATGAGTCGGATATCGGCCGGGTCGACTACTCCCATGGCGGAAAGTAAGGACTTCCGTTGGGTGGGACAAGTTTGAAGGACCTCTAAGACTGACATGGCAGCCGGGGATTGTGCCAAGTCATCGACCAAACTATAATTATGCACTGCCCTAGCTTGAGGATTGTGGACATTCCTGCGCAATGGGATGCGAGGAATACGAAGGGAGCTTTTAGTATTAGGGCGATGAATTATGAGAGGGGGTCCAGTTATGACTGGAATTGCTTCCGAGGTGGTGGGAGCGGATTCAGGAGGTGTGCTATACTGACGACTGTGCGTTTGCAGAAGGACTTCTTCCTCACTGGTAAGGAGGATAGTGCGATCGACAGAGGTGCCCGTATTGGGATATTGTCCCAACTGTGGTGGGGTAGGTTGTATGTCTGGTTGGGTGTTTATGAACCCTTGGTGTGGGATGATGTTTTGTAGTACAGCTGGGGGGGGGTTGTTGCACATATGGTTGTGGGGCCTGCTGAGCCGCAGGCGGTGCTAAGAGACATGGTCCACTCACATAATCTTTCATCCGTTTAAAGTCAACGATTTGAGGGCAATGGTGAGTATAGTGACAAAACTCACCGCAATGGGCACAAGGGAAGGTGGTCCTAACATTGTTGTTCTTCATTTCTTGACGTTTGTTGTTGTTGCCCCCTTGGGGGTTTTGATTCCCTTGGTTTTGGTTCCCCCTGGCAGACTAGTTCCCCAGTGGAGTCGTCAATATGTTGCGCCTCTTTCGTCACCTAAATGAGAAAAACATAGGTGCTTATAAGCTTAGTTGGGTTAGCTAAGCAAGACAGCAGTAAAGGAAAGGGTTAGAAGAATAAACATAAAAGACTAAGCTAAGAATTAAACTAGAAAAAGAAAAAACATTTAAACTATTGTGCATAAGGACATAAGAACAAGAAACAAACAAGACTCATGTTACCAATGGAAAGAATTGTATTAGTGAAAAGAAAACACCAAAGAGAAAGGAGACTTTGGGTCCCTTCTTCCTCCAAGGGAAGGCTCTTGGACCCCCAAGATTGAGCTCTTCTTACAACTTGAAAACTTGAAAGAAATGGTGAAAGAATCCCAAGATAACCCACTCAAAAGGTGATGTGGATTGCCCAAATGGAATCGTGCTAGTATGCTCTTGATGAGAAAAGAGGTTTCCCCAAGAGAATAGCAACAACATAACCTTGCAAATGAATTCCTTGAAAATGTAGTGCACCCATGGCCATGTTTTATAGCATCACTTTGAGGTATTGTGCAACCAGCTTTTAGTATGAAAATGAGTTGTTTAGGGCACCTTTAGGTCTTTGACCAGCCACCCAGCCGGATCCAACCGAGATTTGGATGTCAAATCGACTTGGAATATGAATTAGAAGTGGGTGGGAGGCTGACCGACATCATAAATGCATCGTTCTCAGGTGTGAGTGACTTTTAGCGTTCACAGTCGTGCATCGTGCGTATGTGCGCTTTTTCTGCGTTTCTTGATAGCGCATGTGCACACGTGCCCTGTATAGTCATAGCGCATCCCGATTTTATAACTGGTTGTATAATTTTGGACCTTTTGGAAATGATTTTTTGATAATTTTGGTCCATGGATGAACTAATAGCTACTTGAAGATGTTGGATTCATGTAACCATTTGCAGACGAAATTTCAGTGATAACACTTGTAGTGAGTGCTTCAACACCCTTATCCTTGATGATTTATCCTGAAGATGAATCCATGTTAGGATTCAAAACGTTGATCTAATGATGACTTCCAATGTAAAAAACCTGGAAGAACTTAGTTATGAAATCTCTCAGCACAAAAATATGAAAACAACAATATTGTATATTAGGTTTTAATTGATTTTGATTTGAAAATGCCTATTTATAAGTTTTGGAATAATTTCTCTGAATTTTAAAATCTTTTTTAATGTGATTTTAATAGTATATAAGGGTTTAACATTTTTCATCTTTTTATTATGTCAAAATAAAATAATAGAAGGTAAAATGGGCAATTTTGGAAAGAAATTGAAGTACCAAAATGACTTCAATGAAATTGGTAATATGGATTGCATGTATTGCATTATTTGGTTGCAAGAAAAGTTTTAGAGGTTGTTAGATATCATGGATATTGTAAGTGGCTACAACAAAAGAAGTATAAGTAGCCACGACTTTTCGGTCAATGAGAGGTTCAACTTTTCTTATCACTGAGTATTTGAAATAAAGTAATCTAAATTTTTTTAAATTACTTTTAAGACATTATTATTGAATGCAGTGTAAAATAGCTAAATTCTATCATGATGCTTATCTTAAATTAATTAGCACTGAAAAAAATAATCTGTATTTTGATTATAATAGCTAATAAAACTATCTAATCATTTAATCTGTTGTAAAACAAATTAGCACCCATACGACCATGGCAACCGACATTCTGTTTTCTCTTCAGCTCGTGATTCCTTGTGAGAGGTGAGGTCTTTAGTTATACACATATATACACTTGATAAAAAATAAAAATAAAAAATAAACAAATAAATAAATATAAAGTTAAAGTTAAAATGAATTAATATTAGTTAATACACTTTCATTAAAAAAATCTTTATATAAATAAAGATTTAAATAAATTATTACTAATAAAATAACCACATCCAAGGAAAATGGAACCCAGGAAAATATCTCTATTCACTAACAACACAAATCTGAATATACCAATAAAGCTCTTTTTGCATATATAATTTACCCAGAAATGATGCTCAACCCAGAATATTTTATAATTAGACTTTCCACTCAAAAACTGTTATCTCTATACACATCTTATAGAAATGCTATTGAAGGACTAGACACTGAGTTGCTTTGCCTGGTCTGTAAGTAGAGCATCTACAGGGCCTTTTCCTTGAAAATCTTGGCTGGTATAGACAGTTACATACTCCCCAGCTTTAATGGCTTTGTACAGGCTAGGATGAGCTTCATCGATCAATTCAGGGGCAGGACCAATCAACACATCAGACTCTGGCATAAAAAATATGACGATTGACATGCGATTCTCAGTAGTATTTGCCACTACCCGGTGCTCGGCACTTTTGTATTTCCCATTGCTTACTATCTGCTATTACATAATCTTTCTATCATTTTATAAACACTATGCCAAGGTTTAACCTAAGTACCTACTCCAAATCAGAAAAACAATTGAAATGCAGAAAGGAGCTCAAAGAATGTCACTGACCTGTAACAAATCCCCTATGTTGATAATAAGAGCTCCAGGAACAGGGGCCACAGTAAACCATTGCTCGTCTTTTCGAACCTGGAGCCCCTCCACCCCATTATCGAGCAGAATAGTCAGTATATCTCCATCTGAATGGGGTCTAAGCCCATTCACCAGATCTGGCTGAGGGCAAGGAAAGTAATAATTGATTCTGAGTTGGACCAGGGGTTCCTTGTTGAGGGTTTGGATATAATTTGGGTCCAGCCCTAAACCCTCCGAAAGAAGACCCAGCAACTTCTCTGTAAGCTCCATTATCTCTTCCCCATATTTTTCATATGTTTCTCTTCATATGCATACAATAATGTATCAGAATGGATGAAACCTCATTATCAAGGTTTCAAATATCACACACGGTTTATATGTGTATAGAGTTGTACCTGTATGTGGAGGGTGTTTTGGGCCAGTGCTCAACTGCTTTGGCCCACTGTGGAGAAATATGATGAACGAGGGCATCAACCCAATCCAGAACCGTGTCATCAGAGATGTCAAAGAATCGGCCATAGCCTTCAAGCATGTTTATACCAGGCCTCACAGGGCACTGTTCCCGTTTCTCTTCAGGAGAAAGATCAAAGAAGTCCTGTGAAACCCGTTTCACACTCTCTAACAATGACAAAGGTATGCCGTGATTTATTATCTTCAAAACAATTGAAAACCCATGAAATCAGAAAGGTTAACAATAATGAAGTTGGTTGGATAATCGACACAGAAATGAAAAAGAAAAGCAAAAACGGCGATCGCAATCAAACCTGAAAGAAACCCCATTCCTGGGATGCTTGAGCTAATTGGCTTACAGTCTTGAAGCGTTGATCGATGTCTTCGAGGCCTGCTAGATCGATGACTGGAAGAGACTGCTGGACTTGAAGAGGACGGGATGGCCTCTGATCGGACGGAAGGATGTACCTTGCAGGGACTTCCTTCAGTTGCCTCTCATGTAGGGTCTGCACGAGATCAATGGGTTTCTGAAGTCTTTCAAATTGCTTGAGAAGAGCGTCCATGGCAGCTGATGAAGAATCCATATTGGTAGCAGGCAGTGGAATTGGAGTTGACCTGAAACTTGGAATTGGAATCGATCTGAAACTTGGGAGACATAATTATACGACCCTCAGCCCTGTGACATATAAATATTTGCAAATATTGGAAAGGGTAGGCACGATGCAAGCGAATAAGTTTTTGCGGCTATCAACATTGTCAGAGTGATAGGTCTCTACAAATAATAGGTAGAGTGATTATCTTCCATGTCACAAATAGTGATTTGACGTGGTTTACGTTTATTCAAATAACATATTAAATAATAAATTAAATTTGCCGTTGTTGTTTAACTGTCCTACTATATATATATATTTTGGAATTTATTTTGGAATTTGGTAATATAAATTTACATGAAATTATTTTTTTTTGTTTAAAATTTATTTTTAAATGTAAAAATAGATTCAATATGCTAAAAAAAACTCAACAATTATTTCTATTTCTTAGAATGTTTAGGCTACAACTATAAATTGTCATATTAAACAATAAATTAATTAGGAAAAAGTAATATGTAGATGTTAATATTAGCATATGCTATTGAAGGAAACTTTGATATCTTGTAGAGTAGTCACCTATCATTATGATGCACTCCTTTGAAATGGACTCCATATCTAAACTTTTCACTCTATAGTAACATTACTTCACAAAAATTCATTTATATATTGATATTCTTTATTCTATATCATTTTTGACACACAAAAATTAAGGCAATTAGGATTTTTAAACATGTTGGACTATATGTGTCTTTTTGCACTAATAACTTTGTTTTGGTGCACTCTATATTTATAGGCCATTTCATTTGCATGGTCTTCTATCTAATTTTTATACCCTCCATCCTTACAAAATACACTTGGTGTTAATGGTGACATAGTAATGAAGGTTTGAAAGGTTCCCAATGGCTCCATTGTCAATATTTATGTACTCCATTCCCTCATAGGTATTCCCTTCACCTCAAATTGGGTTATCTAGCCATCATGTTGTACATTCTGACCATTGTTCTGATATTCATGTTGATTGTGCATTACAATATGTTGTATTTGGTACATATGTCGTGGTTGTGATGTAATAATGTGTATAGTAAAATATTTGGTCAAGTAATCTTGCATAGAACATCGTCTAGACATCAATCTCGTGGTAAGTAAAATATTTACCATCCTAATTGAGTCACATTTCTTCACCTTTATCTTGATGCAATTATATAATGTCTATACAAAGCTATTTCATATTCTACCTCACTATTATGTTGTTGTTTCTCATGAGCCACATTTCAAGGGCTTCTTGTTGTGACTATTTTACAGTTGTTTTCCATTTTAAATAGTTAGTTTCTTAGATTAAGTGATACAAATTATTGGTGTCAATAATAAAAGCATGGTACGGTAGGATGGAAGTGCAATATAGAATGTATAACCATCATGTGATATAGTTCCATTGATGTAAATTTCATCTGAAATTACTTTATTATTGCAATCCCATAATGAATAAATGACACTTTAAAGTTAATCAATGGGTGTGTGAATATGATGCATGATGAAAGTTTTTACTTAATTTTTCAAGTCTAGTGGTTGGTATTTGACACTAGATTTTTGGAATACGAAATAACGAAAGCATTTATCATGACTTATCCTTTGCCATAGTAATGCAACTCACATTTTTCCTTTTTGATATACCCCAAATAATGGAAGAGAAGGTAGAAGATATTTTAATAATGAAAATTTAGTTAAAATTGTTTCTATTTAAAAAATGTGTACATATCAAATCTATTTATTAAATTATATATTATATTGCATAATCCAAGTGTGTCAAGAGTTATGTAAGTATAATACAATTGCAATAAGTGTTTTTTTAAATAAATTGTTTAATATATATATATATATATATATATATATATATAGAGAGAGAGAGAGAGAGAGAGAGAGAGAGAGAGAGAACCATACATATAACTTTCTACCTTCCTTATGAAAATGTACGATTTTGAATCCCTAATTGTTGATTGTAACCGTACTAACATTAACATTTTGATTATGGGTTTGATTTCCCTTAAGTTTATTGCATACAACTTTGTCGATTTTATGTCAGTTTGGTTTGTAATGAAGATAAAATATGAAATTGAAAAAACTTTATCCAATATTTAAGTCCTTTCAACTTTTTATTATATAGTTATTTCACAAAAAATTCTCTCAAATAAAAAAGAACCAACCTTTTTATCAAAAGGTTCTTTGGATGGTGTACTATATCACAAGTTTCATTACCAAACAAAGAGGAGCATACCTTTTATTTGAATGAAGGCTTAGATATATTGAAGTATAATGAAGAATATGTTGAGCATTTCAAGGGGGAGAATGTAGCACTCCAAAGTCAAGAACACTAAAAGTAAAATCAGATTTTTATGAGGAATGCAAAATGAGAGTATAAGTGGTTGAGAGAGACAAAACATGAAAGAAAAATAGTTATGAAATGCATATATTGTGAACACATAAGGTAGTGGGACCATGGGGAATTGAAATTGGTTGATCTACTATTAGTTGTTCATGCCAATTCAAGCATCCATAAACTTTCACAAGCAGGAACGTATGAAGAATAAATAGTATCATTCCATGCATTTGATGTCTTGATGCAAATGTCAGTAATAGGGCTTGATTCATCAACAGTAGAATGTGATAGGGTATATGAAATCAGAGAGAAGTTAAGCAAAGAAGAATCTTAAATATTTAAGGATTTTGATTTTTTGTTTACGTTTGCAATGGTGTTGTATTCCATATGATGTAGGAAACATCAAATATTTTGTACAAAATTTTGTAGTTTAATGATGCTATGTTAAATGCAATTTCATAATAATTTTATATTTTTGTAACACTATAATAGTGTGTACGAAAATGAAATGTAACACATGAAAATTTTATAGAAAATATCTTCTTAATATTATGGTTATATATCGATATAGAACTTATAGAAAATCAAGCTCTGTTAGTAATATGTTTGATTGGAATTTAATCAACAATTGAGAGACCTATAGTCCAGAGAATTCATCAACATGGATACTTGCCAAATTAAAATTAAGTTATTTGCAATTAAAATCAATCAATCTACTAATGAAATCTACAACGTTGTGCACTAATTACATACACAATGTTTTTTTATTGTAGAGAATAATTCATAAGGAAATAATGTCAAGAAACAAAATGCTTGCTATAGGTTTGCAATGCTAGTAATGGATGAATTTTGGGTTCAAGTTCTAGTCTATTGTGGGTTCATTGCCAATGAGAAAACCAAATCGTAAGATTCCAAGAGATATACATGATTCCCAAATTGGTGTATGCTTCACACTTGATTAATCTAGTGAACACCATTTAATTGACTAGTTATACATTCAATTGGAAATCATACAAAAGACAATTTTAAAAAGAAAGCTACCATAAAAAAATTGCTTGATTGGTAGGGATGCCCATCAAATTTAACCCCTAATAGAAGAACATTAGGTAAGTTTATAGGAAGCAAACTTACCCTAAATATTGAAGTGATATTTTTTTCTCAAAATCTTACATATGGACACGGACCTACCACTTCGATGTTTATAGGTCGGATTTTCTATGATACATAAAGCTCAATTCATGGCTATTTGGAATATGAAAATATGTTTGTGTTCGACTTTTTATTTTTATTCTAAATTAATTGTGATATAAGAATGTTTAATTATTTGTTTTTGTTTTTTTCGTTCATTTTTTTGGGGGGATATTGTGTCAAAGTAGCATTTAGACGTCTTTGGGGTGTAGATTAGTTGGTGATGGAGTGCACTGTTAAGACACTTCATTATGTGAGGTCGTCAATTCAAAACCTCAATTTACCTTGTGTGTCGCATGTGGGAAAACGTGGGCATGCTTGGAGGTGATAGTGGTAGTGGTTGGAATTGACCCATGTCACGCGAATACGAGTCTGAAACAAATAGTATCATTTAAATAGACAAATTGTGTTTGTGATAATAAACAATGAAATATATTATATGTGAAGTTTATTTTATTTTTCAATTAATTGTGATATGAAAATGGCTACTTATTTGGTTTCCTCTTGTTTTCTTTAGGATACGATATATAAAATTTAAATTAGATAGTTTCAATTATCATAAACATCCAAATGCATTTATAAGGTAGTTTTTATTTTATTTTTTAATTGATTTTTGCATGACCATACCTGTTTATTTTGCTTCCTCTTATTTTGTTTATGACATGTTATGTCAATTCTATGTAGGTTTTATAACAATAATAAACAACCAACCCAATGGGTAAATGGGTAAATTTGGATAGAAATTAAAAAAAAAAAAAAAACAATGTTTGATAAAATTGTTAATATGAGATGGATATATTGTATAATTTAGTTGCAACATGAGTTTCTAAAGTTGTTGAATCAATTATTCAATTAAAATATGTATTTTTTATGAATTCAATAATAAATTAAAAAAATATGATTATCCAATTTCAATTAAAAACAAATTTAAGAAAAACTAAACGTTGAAAATTTATCCACTCCAAAATTAATGTAGCAACTTCTAACTCTAAATAGATTGGAATGGTGTGATTACTAAGAGTATGTTGGTGGATTAAACAAAAATATTCAAATTACACATCAATCAATTTCTTTGCAAATTTATTGAGTAGTTAATGTTTGAACAATGACCTTTTATAATCCCGAGGGATTAGGGTTGTGATTGGATCACTCACTTGGTTTTTTTGTTGGATATACTATCCCTAACCTACAGGACTAGACTGTGGTTGAGATGCCACAACCTAGGGGCATCTAAGCCATCAAAATCATCTGGGCATCGCACCCAGCCTGGACCGCACCATCCCTTAACATGGTTGGATTTGGGCTGTCCCCAGGGGTTTCGAACCGATGACTTTCAGTTATGAAGTGCCTTAAAAATGCACTCCCTCATTGACTGCTCTAGACCTTAAGGACTCAAATCACTCACATGGTTATGTAAAGTATATTTATGCATTTTAAAACAATGTGCTTTAGATAAATGTAATAGTGAGGATGTCTAGATATTCTTATAGTATGTGTCTTAGATTATTATATAGAGAATGGAATGCATATACAAACTAATATACATAAGAAGTAAAATGTAAAGTTCTGACATACCCAACACTCTTTGTGTTCTTGATCC
>ML796488.1:51649-72738 GCA_009831015.1 Picea engelmannii | reverse complement strand
AAGAATTCCAAAAACCCTAAACATCCAAAAACCTAACCCTAGGAGATAAAGCGCCAAAAGTCATGTGGGCCCCGTTTGGGTAAGTGAGTACATCAACTTCCCGGGGTCATAACTTTTGCATACAATCTCCGTTTTAGGCATGTGATAGCTCATTGGAAAGGTATTCTTGAGGAGATTCATTTTGAGGGATAAATCATGCCTTTGGCTATCATTGAGAATCTCTATCTAGAAAAACCTTCATTTGGGCCCTCAAAATGGCCCCAAAAGTTAAAAACTACTAAACATAGTAAATTGCCAAAATTGCCAGAAAAATGTTTTGAGCCAGTTGGAAAAGGTGGGTGGCCACCGATATCCACCTGGATCAACGCTATTGAGGATACAAGATACTAGGAATTTCTACTACCAAATCAACTCAACTCTGCTACCATTTTGAAATGAGTGCATGTAACATGACATATAGTTTCATGAAGCTAGCATTAACCTGTAAATTATAAATGTAGACTATTCCTCAAACACAACATTATTTAAGCACACTAAACAAAAAATAAACATAGATTTCAAGCACAACATTAACATATTAAATAAGAACATTGACTAGAACACTTATCTTTATAAATGATTACACAACTGGATGTAGATGTTGGGCGTTCCACCCAACCATAGGAACTGTTGCACTATTCCTCTCTACAACTAGTCATTGCTGGGCACATGCCCATTTTGGGGAAAAGGCATGATGTGGAGGAAATACAGTTGGCAGAGAGGCATGTGAGGTGCACATGCAAGAAGATGGGAAAGAAAGACAGTTGGCAGGAAAAGCAGTGGATGAAAGGAAAATGTGCATGCCGAGGAGGAAAGCAGGCAAGGCCAGTATGCAAGAAGGCCTAACTAGGTTAGGGTTTTGGTAAGAGAATGTAATGGATGATGGGCCAAGGAAACATATAAATAGATACCTAGGAGGTCTAGGTAGGGGTTTTGATTATTGAGTGTTACTCGCATGAGAAGGAGTAACTGGTTTGTAACATGACTGTAATTCGGTCCAACTTGTAAGTTGTTGAGCTATAGAGGGTCAGAAGGGTAGATCTTGAGGGTTAGATCATAGGCTGAGGATCTTGGTGTGATCTATTCCACCTCATAATATATCTTGACCCGATTGAGGATGAGTTGTAAAGTGTGCAGCGTTGTAGTTTTGGAACTACGATAATAAAAGAGCTTGAGAGCCAGATTTTTGTGGGCGTAGCCCAGGAGGGTGTGATCCATGGTAAAACCTGTGTTATGTGATTGAATGTTTGTGTATCTTTTACTGTCAATAAGTAGATGTTATAATGATGTATGAATGAATTAATGGATCTAATTTCGCTACATGCATGAGTGAGAACAACGGTATATTGATCTAATATTAGATAGAATTCACAGTGTGCAATTCACAGATCCCCATTCAGTCCTGGACTGTAAGCACTTGAGTATTGCAGCCACCCATTAAGACTATCTTGGGTGAGACTACGCAGTGCACTCTGTGTGTTGCACTGCCTTCTGGTTTACCAGGACGACCGATAGTTTTAGAGGCTTTGTTGGATCCCCAATAGACCTGAACTTGGGTCAAATGATGTTAAAGGCATAACTAAGATAAACAACCAACAAATGATTCTATTGCCGATTGGAACGACATAGGATTGAGTGGATGAGATATGTTAAAAGAATGTTTGATCTGTTGAAAAATTGTTAAAATAATGTAAGATCTGGAACCGAAGTGTCAAAAAGAATGAAAATATAGAAGGGAATGTTTATACCCTAGAGACCCACGAAAAGAGGAAATAGAGAGATGGTTTAAAAAAAAGGAGATAGAGTTTCCACAACAAGATAATAGAAACCCTAGAGTAACACCATGCAAATATCTTAAGAAATATGTGTTTACTGATCTACATGAAGTAATTTTCTGTGATTTTACACACTTATTGTAGGAGTGGATATTGAGGTTGAAACAAAACCACAAAAAAATCGGATCCAAAATTTAGAGTGGAACTCAGTTCAGATCGCACAGTTACAATAGTTGAATAAAAAATTCACCCACCCAGTAGATTTTTGGCTTGACAGTATTGTAGCAGGATTTATAACACAATTTGTAGTAGATACTGTGAAGTCGTACAACGCAACAGAGCAAGAGTTTCTACGTGGCCCTTGAGGAAGGTATATTATATCGTTGTACACTTCTATTAAGATATTTTTTTATAACAAAGGTGTAATGACAATGGAGTCAAACAACTAAACTTACCTGCATGCATGGGGGAAGGGGGAAGAACTGACAAAAATAGGAGAAATGGAAGGAGAAAGGGATAAATAAAAGAAGGAGGAAGCCTTGGACCCAATCATGATGGAAAACGACCAGATCAAGTAGATCATAGAAATGACTGGAAAGATGTGCAGTGGAGTACCCTACCAATACAAGGTGAACACTAAGAAGAGAGTTGTAGCCACAAGGGAAGGATTGTCAAGTGATGAAGAGGAGATAGAGGATCTCCGAGATTTGTAGAAGATTGAGAAAATCATGCGCACAACATATGAGAGGAAGATGAGAGGTTCAAGAGTGGGAATAGAAGGCAACGATCCTATCCATATTAATGTGAGTGTGGAACCCATAAACCCATATGCGACTAACACACCAAGAAGAACACCACCGTTTAGACAACCAAATTTCGAGAGAAGGAAGACATCAGGAAGTACATATACACAAGGAAAAACAACTGGGGGACCCAATTCAGGAAGCATTAGTCAAGTATCTACACCGTGCGGAGGTAGTAGTTCAACATTCAAAATGGCAGGATATGATCCCACCATTTGATTACCATAATTTTGAGGACAAGCAGTAGAAGACCCTGAGAAACACTTGTTTATTTGTGCAAATATCTGGGAAGGAAAACAGATCACTAATGAAGACACTAAACTTGCACATCTAGCCATCATGCTAAGAGACCATGCACTAGACTAGTACATGGGTCTAGACATAAACAATGCACTGGGGATGACAAGGACACTGACATATGTCAAGAAATTATTGATTAATGAGTTCCAGAAGCTGAGCTCGGAGGATCAATACATGAATGAGATGATAGAAATCCGACAGAAACCAAGAGAATTTGTCTCAGAAATTGACCAGTGATTTAAATGTCTGAAAGGGAAATTGAGGTATGCCAAGATTAACATGCAACATATGCATTTGTTTGTGAATTCGTTTTTACCGCACCTGAAATACCCACACAGACAACAAAGATTCCAATCTCAAGCATAGGTGTTGCAAGCATCCTTACAAATGGAGGATAATTAGTACCACACGACAGATCCAACTATAGAGCAGTTGAAGGAGGATCTCAAGAATCTTACCTTTCAACTCAATCAGAATAAGGGAAAGGACAAGAGAGAAGTTGTTTGGTGTACACATATAGAACATAAGGGAACCATAAGAAAGAATGCCCAACATTCGCGCAGTATATGGAAACAGGGATGCCAAATCCATTGCCGAAGGGAGGACCCTGGTGTGAAATTTGCAAGACGCACGAGGATGATCCATATCATTGTTCTATGATGCAGATATACCAAACAGTGCCAAAGAATGCATACTGCACTTTTTGCAGGTCAGTAGGGAACGATGACAAAGACTGTAGAACCATGGATCTTATGAGGGAAAGGACATCAGACACATATAGGGTGAAAGCCAAAATGATGACTGGGCAAGCTGCACCTCAATTTAATCATGAACCACCACAGTATAATACTATGTCACAATAGTATAACAATGTGCAGCCGCAGTATATCCATGTGTAGTATAATCAAGTACCTCAATACAATACACCGCACAGAGATCGCACCGAATACAGAGGAGGAGGAAGAGGCAGAGGAGTATTTGGACACGAAAGAGGTCTAGTAGTGTGCCATAACTGACAATAGCCAGGGAACTATGCAAGAGAATTTCCACTACCAGCTGTGACATGCATGTATTGTCGTGCAACGGATCACGATAGAGAGGATTGCACAACACTGTTGGGAAGATACAGGAAAAACAAAATAAAAAAAATCAGAACGTACAATGGATCTCTACAGAAGATAGAGAATATGGAAGGAACATCAACATAGTGATGCATGGAGGTGCTAAAACAAGAGATGATGCGGCCAAACAAGAACCTGTATAGCACTAGTGGATTAAGAAAAATACCGAGCCACCCAAACGATTTGATGTAGGAAAGGAGAAGGAGACCTTTAAGGAGGCTAGACAAGAATTTCTCAAGAAGAATGTTGCGTCTATGTCTACCACGCAACATACCCAAGACGTCCCAATGTATGAAATGTCGTCAGCATTGGACCATACTAATGAAGTCCACCCGGGAAACCGGGTAAGTTGTATTAAAACTTTCCTGCAATCATGTATTCAATTTTTTTAAGGATCCATCATTTGTTATAGTATTACAAAATATGTTAGATAGATGTACCACAAACTATGAGGGAAATTTAGAACAAAGAATAGTCAATAACCTCCATGCTAGAAGGATAACCAACAGAGAGTTTAGATTGAATGCCAACATCATAGATTTTAACATGGGCGATGTGATATTAGATCTGGAATCTGAAGTGAATGTACTACCCAAAAATACATGGCAATGCATGGGAGAACCTACCTTAGGCTACTCACCAGTCCAAATGAAGTTAGCAAACCAACACAAAGTTTTGCCAATAGGGAGGTTGAAAGAAGTGACAATAGATCTGGACGAAGTGCGCACTAAGGCAGACTTCGAAGTGATCGAAATCATGGATGACACAACACCATATCCAACATTATTGGGATTGGATTGGGCATTTGACAATCAGGAGATAATCAACCTGAAGACTAGGAAGATGAAATTTGAGTTAGGAGAATACAGGGTTATTGCGCCCCTAGAACCATCTAAAGCTGAAATATTTTTGGAACCAACATGTCTAGATTTGGAAGAAATTAACTAACTTTACCGGACCGCCACGCACACTGAAGATTACATTAATCCAACTGTCGATGGTGTACTTAGATAGAGAAGTATCACGTCATGTGATTCTGACTGAGAGACAGATTTGGAGAATTGGAAACAACACCTACATGAGGTCTCAACCAGAAGATGTGCACGAATAGACCGCGTAGTAAGGTGGGTTTGGACAGAAATCAGAGAACTTCCAAGTTTCCATGGAATCAATGACTTGGAAGAATTCCTAACGATATATGAGGAAAAAGTATTAGACAGTAATATATTGTTATCCCTCGACATCGCACTTAAGGCTACACCTGCAATATGATGGGGTGCACACAAAGAAACAATCAAGGACTGGTACCAATGTAAGCGGTTACTGCGCATTAGGTTTGGCACAGAACAAAGAAGCAACCAGCAACATAAATATGATGGACAAGGGGCACCAACGAAACACTTGGAGAGGTGCAGAGCCTTGTGGAAAATGACACCCCCAGAGGAATGGCCTCATATTTTTCTGCACACATTAGAGGGCATCCCAACAAACTGGTATACATACCAAGAACTGCGTAGAGGAACTACGAGCTGGACAGTACTACAACAAAACTTTACAGTCACTTTCTCATTTGAGCATGAGAACCCCAATATAGATGCAGCACTTAAACAAATAAGAGGGGTGATATTCATTAAGGACCCATAAGTTGAACTCATAACAGAAGAACAACAAAAAAACAGACAAACATTGAAAGAACTATTGTCATGCTACCATGTGCAGGAAGAAGTACCAAATGAACATGATCCGTGCGATATTCAAATTGAGGAATTTGAAGGCAAAAGAGGAGTGAAAGTTCCACCTCTAGAATCAGAAATAATTGTTGCACTGATCAAGGTGAATAAATTCAACATTGGGACAGTTGAGAATACCAAAATGGCCAGCATTGGAGACTACTGGGACCAACAGATAGTGGAAGGGATAACAGAGTTATTGTGCAAGTACATTGACCTGTTCCCAATGAACTTCACAGAAATGAAGGGTATTGCAGGAGAACTTGGAGAGATGAAGATCCCTCTCAAACCGGAGGCAAGAACAATCAGACAAAGGCCTTACAAATTGAACCCCATCAACAAGCATAAATTAAAAGCAGAAATCGACAGAATGCTGGAAGCAGGAATCATAGAACCAGTAGAAGAATCAGAATGGATAAGCCCCATGGTAGTTCATGAGAAAACACAAGGAAGCATAAGAATCTGTGTAGATATGAGAAATCTCAATGATTCTTTCCTACATGATCCCTTACATACACCCTTTACAAATGAAGTCCTAGAAAATGAGGGAGGCCAAGAAGCATACACATTCATTGATGGATTCTCAGGCTACCACCAAATCAAGATAGCACCAAAAGATTCACAGAAGACTACCTTTGCAACAAAATGGGGATCCTACCAGTACATAGTCATGCCTTTTGGACTGAAAAATGCACCAACAATTTTTTCCAGAGTAGTCATTGTTTCCTTGAAAGAATTCATCCATTAGTTTCTAGAGGTATATTTGGATGATTGGACAATGTAGAGCCTGTTAAAGAATCATGTAGAGGTGTTGAGGATGATGTTAGAAAGATGCAGGAAATGCCAGATATCCTTGAACATTAAGAAATGTATATTTGGAACACCCTTTGGAATTATATTGGGTCACATAGTATGCAAACAAGGCTTGATCGTGGATCCTACAAAGATTGCAGTAGTTTTGAACTTACCACCACTGAAATTAGTGCGCTAGCTGAGAGCCATATTGGGACATATAGGATATTACAATTTTTTTATCAAGGGGTATGTGCAAATCACTGCGCCGATGGAGAATTTGCTTAAGAAGGATACTAAATTCTAGTGGAATGAGAGCTGTCAGCAAGGATTGGACACCCTGAAGGAGAATATGGTCACATCAACCATCTTAGTCTTTCCAGATTGGGAGAAGACATTCCATGTGCATGTAGATGCATCATCCATAGCCCTGGAAGCTATTTTGGCACAACCAGGAGTAGGGGATTTGGACCATCTCATATCTTTTGCAAGAAGAAAACCGTAAGACTCCGAGAAGAATTACAACACTACAGAGAGAGAAGGTCTAGCAATGGTGTATGCACTTCAAAATTTCAGGAATTACCTACTTGGAAAACATTTTAAGATGTTCACAGATCATTCAACCCTTAAATACGTAGTCAACAAGCCAGTGCTGGGGAGGAGAATTTGTCGATGGTTACTGTTGTTTCAAGAATTTGACTTTGAAGTCATATTTAAACCAAGGAAGTTGAACGCAGGACCTAATTACTTGTAAAGGGTCACCAATGGTGAGGATCCTACAAACTTAGAATATACCTTCCCTGACGCACAGTTATTTTTAGTTCAGGTCACGAATGATTATTTGCTGACATTATTGAGTATTTAAGTACAAGGATTGCGCCACAGGAACTTAACACCATGTAGAGGAAGAATCCGATTGTCTGAGCAACCGACTACCGGTTGATCGCAGGGAACTTATATAAAATGGGGGTAGACAACATCTTGAGAAGGTGTGCGCTAGAGCACAAAAGGCTTAGGATATTAGCATAATCCCATGAAGAGATAGCAGGAGGAAATTATTTAGGCAAAGCTACCGCATAGAAGGTACTTCATGTACTATTATGGTGGCCAACTATTCATGAATATGCAAATGAATACTGCCAACAATGCAACGTTTGTCAGAGGTTGGCAAACCAAACAGACGGGATGAGATGACCTTACACCCGCAAGTAATTCTACAAGTGTTTGAAAAATGGGCTATCGATTTGTTGGGCCAATTCACCCATCCACAAGAAGGTCAGGCATGCGATACATCATCATTGCAACAGAATACCTCTCAATATGGGTAGAGGTAGCACCAGTTAAAGATTGCAGCACAAAGACAACAACACACTTCGTGTTTGAACATGTGCTCACCATATTTGGATGCCCAAGGATTATGATGAGTGACCAAGGCACTCACTTTATCAACAACACTATTAGATCTCCGACTAAATAATTCGAGGTCTACTAGCAGAAAAGTATGCCATACCACACTTAGGAAAATGGAAGAGTGGAAGCCTTTAACAAGATCCTAGAGAATGCCCTAACCAGGATTTGCAATGTCAATAGGGACGAATGGGATTCAAAGATACCAAAAGTATTATGGGCATCTAAAACTAAATGTAAGAAGTTGACAAGGAAGACACCATTTAGATTAGTGTATGGACAAAAAGCGGTGGTTCCATTATAATTCTTGGTACCAAGTATGCGTGTCGCAACAATTACAAACATGACAGAGTGAGGCACAGTACAAGAAAGGTTAAGTCAACTGATGAGCATGGAAGAAGACAGGATTCTAGCATGCTTTCACTAAGAAGTACATAAAGCAAGGGACAAATCTTTGAATGATCGATATATCAAGAGAAAAAATTTCAAGGAAGGAGACCTAGTCCTACTCCTACTGTATGACAACAAGTTTTTTCAACATCCAGGAAAGTTTAGAATGAATTGATTGGGACCATATTAGGTCAAGACTATCATAGGAGGAGATTTACAGTTGAAGGATTTGGAAGGGACAAAATTAAGGGGAATGATCAATGGGATTCGAATGAAGTTGTAAAAGGACAGTAGACCATCCACAACTTGAAAGTTACCATGTAGTAAGAACCGAGTAATATATATATCTGCGTGTGTAGGTGAGAAAATCAGTGCGACGAAAAAGAAAAGAGTTTGTGCACACAGGTCATTGATTCAACATGACGAAATAATATTGCACCAAAAGAAAAGGGTATTGAAGCCAAGGACTCTGCACGCTCAAAAATCCGAGCACGCCAGGAAAAGGACCAACGGTAAAAAAACACGACAATTCAGAAAATGACAGCTGTGGAATACAAGTGCCAACTGGCGGCGGCTGTTGAAATTGCGACAAACATACGACAATACATACAAAGTGGTAAATAAATTAGTGCGAAGGAAAGGGAAAATTCCAAAAACGCGGTGCATAGGACAAAAGTTAACAAGTACAATAGTACCACGCGCAAGACACACCGCCATAAGTGAAAAATGGACAACTGTCAGTGCAGAACAATTGTCACTTCGTCGTCCCACTATAAAGTCAGAAAAAGGGGGGAAAGCAACTCATTATGTCAATTGATAAGGAGAAAGAACAAATATCCGAGTGAAAGAGTGGTAGAGAAAGATTTCGATCCAACAACCATCATTTTCAAAGGTTTACAACCCAGACCTCGTCGCAATGTCACCACCACAAGCTAGAGAGTCGAGAAGGGACGACCAGAACACGAGAAGTAATACTCACGCAACAGATGCAAGGGAGCAGGAAGTACCCATAGTGGTGGATGTGGATGAAATCCACACACTAGGGTACACATCAAACCCAGTGAAAATAAAGGAGGAACATAACCCAGCGCAGGAGGTCGGGCAGCTGGAGGAGGACATAGAGAGAACCAAGTCTGACACATCGAGGGGACTAGGGCCACGCCAGGCCAAGCAGGCCATGGGTTTAGCGCCAGAGAGACACAAACTAGAGGAAGGACATGCAACAATACACGAGAATGTAACAGAGGTGGGGGCCTCATCCCCGCAAGCTAAATGAAAGGGCCAAGCCGAGAGTAGCGCGCATAGAGGGTCGCAACCACAAGTCGAAGGGACCCTAGTTCTGCCAAAGATTTTGAGTGAGGTGTGCGTAGATGATAACATGGTCAGTGGAGTGACTGCCATCAAGTACTCTAACCATGACGTGGAATATGTCACTGAATTTCTAGACCTGGCGCCCCAAAATTACTTATAAAGTAGGGGAGAAGGTTCATCAAGAATGCCACTGTTAGAGTCAACGCAGTGGATTATTGGGATTTATAACACATGCATCATGAATTTACTGGATGTCCCACATTTTTGGAAGGGAAAGCATATTAATGCCTACGTCAAGCAACTGCTTGCACGAGTGCACATTGGGATCTTGTGGATGGATAGGTTGGTGCCTATCACTATGGACCTCATCACACCAATCACGGGGCTACCCACAGATGGGGAAAATCCAGATCAATAATTGGAGGATAAAACCAAAGCCAAGTCCATCTCGGATGAGATCAAGGCCAAGTATGGTGCAGAGTGCAGTAACAGGGGCATCAGGATCAGTGACATCAACGATCCTGTGACAAGGTTTGCCACCAAACTCCTTGAATGCAAATTGATGTGCAAGTGCCGCAAAGAGGAAGTATCGACCGATGTGGTCATCGTTGTCACATAGTGTGCAAGTGGTAGCTCGATGAGTTGGGCCCCATACCTATTAAATTCATTCTTAGAGGATTGTAAGTACACACAAGATTGGGGCTATGAGTTCCACTACTCATGGTTACTCATCCTCATTAGCCTCATTGGCTGGAAGGAACCAATCTACAACAAGTACCTGGAGAGACCAAGGAAATGTGGCACAACACGCTACGTATCATTACACAATAGTGCATACCTGAAGAGAAAGAAGAAAAACACAAGAGTATTTGCGAGATATTTTGTCGAAATGCAGGACCTTATTGCAGATACATGGTGCATTTCACCAGAGGCTGTCTAGGAGTTTGGACAGGTTGCTAACTTCAGGGAAACACGTCATAGCTTATGGATGCAAGCAAAGAGAGACAAAGCCAAGGAATGGCTACAACTCAAATACTATGTGATGATGGAATAAATCCACAAAGAGGTCCAAGAGTGGCCCGAAGAATGGAAGGTACCGAAGATTCCAACTGCAATAGCAAGCTCCCAAAATGAGACGTAAGGAAGACCAACCCCACTGCACCAAATAGGCACCAATGAGGTTAGAACTAAAAATAGGAGTACACAAGGCCAAGAGGGGGGAAGCACCCCAACCAAGAAGAAATCAAGAACACAGAATAAACCACCAAGGGGCCCTGCATAGGATCCACCACACACAAAAAAACCACCAATATAGTCAATGAAAGAAGTGTGCGCGAAATAAACAGGCACAGGGACATAGGAGATCCCTAAGGAGGAAGAGCCAGGGATAGGAACCCAGGAGATTCCTGAGGTAGAAGAAACGGGGCCAACCACTATCGGAGATACTCGGAGGCTGACTAGTGTTGAGCCATCGGAAACCCAAGAGAAGTGGCCAGGGGATCAAAACGGTGGTGGTCAAAATAAGGCGAAGGCCCACAAACCACATAGCCATATATTAGTAACCTCGGATGATGTGGAGTTAGTAGCGACAATATTCGAGGAAATACTGACCGAGGTGTGGGATTATGCAGAGAAGCACAGGGATTCAATTGCATATCAAGTGTAAGAAGTAAAAACTATGCTGGAGCAACTAAGGATTGAGGCAGCATAGGAACCAAAAGAAACACCCATGTAGGTTAAGGAAGGAGTGTCAATGCCTGAAACAATGAAATTTGCAGCGTAGCCGAGTGCCAATTTCATCATCATGCCCGTGATGATGTTTCTTGATGAAGAAAAAACACATAAACCCCTCAAGGACATTGAAGCATTGGACATGGAATTGGCCAAGATTCCAACAAAGGCACTATATAAACTTCAGGTAAGCGTCGCACAGGAGATTCAGTCCAGAGCAAGAGTGAATGCGAAAAATATACATGTATCCCAGGAAAAAAACATCTCGATGAAGGAAGCCCTTAACCTTGAAGCACAACAGAAAGAGAGAGCATAACAAAAAGTGAAAGAGATGGAGAATCAGATCCACATACTATTTCAAGAAATTCCTGAGAACACAAATGAGGAGGTAGGGTCTTCGGAAGAGAAGTTGCCAAGGATAGAGCAGACTATCCAATAATATAAAGAGAAAATTAAACAGTTGGAGGAGCGTGTCACACCCACTACATCCCCAGAAGTTAGAGTGCAGGGAGAACATGAGGAAACAACAACTATGGAGGACCTCAGCCAAAGCATACAGACAGTCACCAAGATGTTAGAAAAGAGCGTGTAGTTGTGGACTCACCTCCTAGAGGATGGGAGCCTTGAGTAACTACAAGAGAAGGAAAATAAACTCCACGTAGCAATGGCGGAAGTGAAGCAGCGACAAAAAAAAGTGACACTCCCGGAGAAGATCAATACTTCCACTGAAATCAAGGGTCTGCAGTTGGAAGAGAAAGCATTGCAAGCATAGAAGAAAGCAAGACATGCATTGTTGGAGCCCCTACAAGAAAAGGCATAGCAACTGGTCATGGAGGGAAAAACAACTACAAAGATCATTGATCAGATTGGGTCTAAGGGAGGAGAGATCTTACAATCTCATATCACGGAGCATGTGCTCACCACTATGGCCGAAAAGAGCAGTAAGGCTCACCAGCAATTCCGACAGATAACATAAATGTATGACGTATTGCATCAGACAGTAACAAACACAGGAAGCAGGCAATGACAACTGCACAAGTCATGCAGTGACTTGGGAAGAGTCACGATGTCATTGTTGGGGTCCTGTTGGGCACATGCCCATTTTGGGGAAAAAACACGACATGGAGGAAATACAGTTGGCAGAGACACATGTGAGGAGCGCATGAAAGAATATGGGAAAGGAAGGAAACTGATAGGAAAAGCAGTGGACGAAAGGAAAACGTGCATACAAAGGAGGAAAGCATGCAAGGCCAGCATGCAAGAAGACCTAGCTAGGTTAGAGTTTTGGTAAGAGAATGTAATGGCTGATGAGCCAAGGACACATATAAATAGATACCTAGGAGGTCTAGGTAGGGGTTCTGATTATTGAGTGTTACTTGCATGAGAAGGAGTAACTAGTCTGCAACACAACTGTAATCCGGTCCAATCTTGTAAGTTGTTGAGATGTAGAGGGTCAGAAGGGTAGATATTGAGGGTTAGATCACAGGCTGAGGAGCCTCGTGTGATCTATTCCACCTCATAATAGATATCGACCCAACTGAGGATGAGTTGTAAAGTGCGTGGCTATGTAGTTTTGGAAGTAGCATAATAAAAGAGCTTGGGAGCCAGATCTTTGTGGAAGTAGCCCAGGAGGGGGTGAACCATGGTAAAACTTGTGTTATGTGATTGAATGTTTGTGTCTCTTTTACTATCAATAAGTAGATGTTAGAATGATTTATGAATGAATTAATGGATCTAATTTTGTTACATGTATGACTGTGAATGATGGTATATTGCTCTAATAGTAGATAGAATTCACAATGCACAATTCACAGAACCCCATTCAGTCCTAGATTGCAAGCACTTGAGTATTGCAGTCACCCATTAAGACTATCTTGGGTGAGACTGCGTAGTGCACTATGTGTGTTGCGCTGCTTTCTGGTTTATTAGGAGATCCGATAGTTTTAGAGGCTTTGTTGGATCCCCAATAGACCTAAACCTGGGTAAAATCATGTTAAAGGCATAACTATGATAAACAACCAACAATCACCTCCAAGTTAGGGTTCTGAGTGCACAAGAAATAAGTGACTCCTATGGTTGGATACTATCCACACAAACAACCCAATGCCCAATAATTTCATGATGACATGACTCCTACATCAATTCCAACTACCCAACTCTCTTCCCCATCAGTTTTCACAACCCAATGGATGGGATTTCCTTCTTTGTATTGCAATACCTAAGATAATGCTCATCCCCTATTGTAATCTGGGGGATTGTATGCAAAAGTTACCATTAGTCCTTCACATAAAGTAATATATGATAATGCACTATTATACACGAATACACATATATAAGAGATAGACAAGTACACAAAGTAATGGAGAGACAAACAATAAGAATTTTATTATATATAACACAACAATTGATCAACCACTTTCTTTGTTGCATGGGTGTATCTATTTGTTTTCATGATTAAGTTACCAGGTAGTTGTAACTATCTAACTACCTAGGTCGATCGACCTAATGAGTAATCAATTGACTTACAGACTCAACTACATTCCTAATTGACTATCATTTTAATCTATTCGTTTTTTGGGTCGATTATCCCCTCCAACATTCCCCCCACACCCAATTCCTTCTTCGTCCTGAAGAAGAGGGAGATTGACATATTATAATGAAGAAAGAACAATTTTAATATAATACCGAAGAAAAGCCAACTTTGCAAAATGAGGCCATCGAGTCTAGATCCTTCGTGTTGGCTGGGTCGATGAAGATCTCTTGGCTGGAAGAATGATTCACTCATTTCTCTTGGCCCCAAGCCCTTGTTGATGTAGAGAGTCGGTGACTACAACTTCTGTCACTTGAATCTGTCCTAGAGTTAGCCACTAGCAAGCTGGTGTGGAAGTTCCTTAGGTTGAAATGTGCGTTATCATGCTTTGGGTGTGTTAATTTTGTGTTGGGGAGAAATCCTTCTCTTATTTGTGAAAAACATTGAAGCTCTTCAAATATTGCAGACCCCCATTTGGAACTGGTTCCTCCCAGGGAAATATCATTACATACAAATCGACTGCCATGATCCTTTGTCATAATAAATTCTCAACCAATTGCTTGGTATTTTAGATGAGCTATTGCTTCCTTCCATGGGTTCCTTTTATAGCAATTTTGGCACGAATCGTGAATTGTTGGTAGTGGAGAAAATGATGACTTCACTCTAGCTAATGTACTTTCAACTATAATTTTTGCTCATGTAGTGGACTTGTCTTGTCATGGTGCCAACTGACTTGAGATGGTATTGAAAAATTCTATCAATTGTTCCAACAGAGAGTGGGATTTTGGTTGACTAATGGTTCTAGTCAATAGAGTGGACTAGGCCTTCCAATATCTCCCCCACATCCAATTCCTTCTTCAGGAGGTGTGTTCTTATATATAAAAATTCATAGAGAAATATTTATAAGTTTCTAGAGAATCTTTGGTGCATAAAAAATACTTTGATCTTGAAAAAGTAAAAAAATAAATTATAATGTCAAAATTGAAGTGCTTTCAATACTTTTAGAGAATGATATTCAAATATGGTGTTATAGAATATGTTGGATATGCTCGATTTAATTGTGTGGTTTGTTCTGATGGTTATTTTATGTGCATAGGTTTCTCAACCTTCTCTTTCATTTGATCATGTTGGTCAACTGGGCATTGCAGGGGCTGGTTGACTCATTATTCTTCTTGTCTTGTTTGATCCATGGGTTCTTCTGGAATCACTTCTAGATGATTAAATGGTGTGTTTATAGAGGTTTCAGGAGATGGAATATTTGACTCAAAAGCACTCAACGTGAAGAATTGATAGCATAGTCGTCGATGTGAGATTAGTGTATATTGTTGTCTTGGTGCTGGTTGGTGTTTATTTTGGCTGAATGAAGTCTGATGAATGTGAGATTCCACTATTTGCAGGTATTGTTCAAACGTGTTCCATTTGTTGATGGTGTACTAGTATTGTATCTCGATTGACTTTATTTGAGTCAATAAGTCGAGTTTGATTGATAGTGGGGTACTCTACAGTTCTATCAAGTTGGGACTGAATCTTTACTCCATAAGTTGTACTTGCTTCCAATGCTTGATGGCATCTCCAACTTCTATTTTTGCCTTTTTCCATTTTGTGAACTGTTGTCATTCCTATTGGATCAATTGGGATTCAACTTTCTTTTCTTCTTTGAACTATGCCAATAATTTTTTTTGTGCACTAGGATCAACTTCCATTTTCCATTGGTCCATTAATTTTTTTTATCACTCGTGGAATCGACAACTAGGATGGTCTCGTACTCGCGTGACACGAGATTGATTCTGAGCGCTACCACTATAACCTCCAGGTTCCATACATATGCCCCTTCCACAGGAACAAGTAAATCGTGGGAATTTGAACTCGTAACCTCATCGAGCATAACACTTCATGTCATGACACTTGTCAATTGAGCTGCCACCCAAGGGATATGGTTTGTTAAATCTTGCAATAGAGTTTCTTGTACCTTTAATTTACCATAGGTTATGGAAAATTTCATTGGCTAATTGTTCAAAAATATATTCAAGTTCAACACTTGATAGGGCCATGTCAAGGTTCCAACGAATATTTGAAAACCTTTGAAGTTTTTCTTGCATAATTAATGTCATCTCATCAACTTTGAGCTGATGAATTTATTCTTGGCATTGCCTTTGTTTCTCTTGTAACTGTCGGTGAATTTCATGCAATTCCATGTGATCCTCCTACATTTTCCTATTTCCCCACTTTATTTAACTCTTATCTTGTTATACTTGGAGGTTCGAGTCAATCAACTATTGAATCAATTTCTTCAAGGAGTCAAGTCGATCTAGTTCAAATATGTTCCTCAGAACTACAGAGCCTTGCATGCTCTGCTCCCTCTTCCCACGGTCTTCTTGCCCACGATTTTCTTGACTTTTCTTTCCTTTTGCAGCAAGATTTCATGGGTCAGATTAGGAAGTTCCCAGACAGGTACTGTGCCCATCTCCTCATATACTCTTTAGGAAGACTTCCCAACTACCATCTTGACTGGTAATTAAATTTTTCTATACTAGAAGATTGTTCTGGGTCTAAGAAATTTATATACATCAATGTGTTGGTCTGGTAGGGTCATCTCAACCATCATTTGTTCCCTTACCATCCCCTCTCATGCATTATGATCCATACTAGCCACCTCCTTTCAGTAGTTACAGCACAATTTTCCATTTTTTTATTTATTTTAATAACATAAAAAAACACACACACACAGATATATATATATATATATATATATCTTCTAGTATAGAAAAAATTAATTACCAGTCAAGGTGGTAGTTGGGAAGTCTTCCTAAAGAGTATATGAGGAGATGGGCACAGTACCCATCTAGGAACTTCCTAATCTGACCCATGAAATACATACATACATACATACATACATACATACATACATACATACATACATACATACATACATACATACATACATATATATATATACATATATATATATATATATATATATATATGCAATAAATTTAATAAAAAAGGTTCATTGTATTTCCAAAATTCTCATGATGGATCTGTCCATAGCATTTTATACAATTATAATTATATTTACAAGTTGGGGGAAACATGGGTATTACAATCCCCTCCCCCTTAAAGGAACATCGTTCTCGATGTTCTACCTTCCATTCTGGTCTTTATGTACAACAATAAACAAAAAAATGTATGCTTATTTTATGGCATCCTCCAATTTCCATGTAGCTTCATCTAGACCAAAGTGTTTTCATTTCACATTGATCTGTGTAATGGTTCTATTCCTGAGTGGAATTTCCTTCCTGTCTAGTATGCATTGGGGTTCTAGTACGAATTCTCCCTCTAGTTCCACCTGGATCAAAGACCAGTCAATTATATGATTAGAATCATGTACATACTTCATCAATAGTGAAACATGGAAAACATTGTGTGATCTAGGTGGATATCAGTGGCCACCCACCTATTCCACTGGCTTGAAAAATAATTTTCCACCTTGGCAGTTTTTCCGCAGTTTTTTGGGTTCCAAACTTCTAGGGCCATTTTGAGGCCCTAAACGACGTTTCTGGGGATTTGGGGCCCAGGTGCTTTCCTAATGCAATAGCCTGGGCTAGTTAAAAATTGTTCTTCTCGGTTAGACCTTTCCAATGGGCTATCGTGCGCCTAAAATGAAGATTGTATGCAAAAGTTACGACCCCAGGAAGTTGACGTACTAACTTACCCAAACGGGGCCCACATGAATTTTGGCGCTTCATCTCCTAGGGTTAGGTTTTTGGATGTTTAGGGTTTTTGACATTCCTGTTTATTGTAAAAATCCTTCAAAGCCTCATTGTAACCATCTTCTTGCAAATGAGCATAACCATCACATCTCTTCTCAGAGATAAGCCGCCACCATTCCAACAAGCTTGTTTTTCGCTGCATTTTACAATTTCATCTTATTTCCTTATTGAAAAGAAAACTAGTTTTACTATATCTTTGTTATTTTTTGTTAAGCATCGTTTAATAACCTATATTCATTTCGTTCTGCTCATAAAATCCATATCAGTGGTATCAGAGAGGTCTTCTCCTTGTCGTCTTAATGCATGTCCCCAATGAGGTCAGGGTACAAATAATTGGGTCTTGAGCTTGTTTATCTTGAGAACAAAAGATCTTGCATGCCCAAGCGACCTCTCATGGCAGGAGAAAAGAAAGATGATGGGATAGGAAATCCTTTCAAAAATTTTCTCGAGGAATCCCTCACACAGTAGAGCAACGAGATGATGGATAGTTTCGCGAAAATCATTCTGCGGCTACCAACAGGCGACACATGTTCCTTGAGCGAAGGCGCCGCCCCATTCAAGGTACAAATCAACTTCGATATTCCTATATTTGAAGGTTAGATAGACATAGATGATGTAGAGAAGTGGTTCAATTTACTAGAAGGTTATTTTTCTGTCAATAACTTTTCAAATAGAGAAAATATTACTTTTGTGCTCCTCAAAGTCGTTCCCCATGTCAAATATTGGTGGGAATATTTATGTGAGAAAAAGGAAACAAAGAAACCGTCATTATTTACAGTCACAGACACCTGGGAATCCTTCAGGGATTCTATTAAGGAACAATACTACCATGTTGGAAGTTATGATGACTTGTATACCAAATGGACCACACTGCAGCAAGAAAGAGACCAAGCAGTACCAGAGTTCAAAAATATCTTCCATACCTTGCACACCGAGATGGGTATCAAATATTCAGAGGGACATCTGGTGCTCAAGTATCGCAGTGCTCTACATAGATACATATAGACTGAAATGGAATTTCTGTACATCTCATCCTTGGGCATGACCTATCGATATGCCGTCAAAATCGAGTATAAGCTCAAACAAAAGACACAACAATTTGGGCCCGGGAATCCCTCTTAGAAAAATCCAGGAAAGGGAGGCCCCAACCCATAGAATAAAGGATAGAGAAAAGATGTATAGTATCAGGATGACTAGTCCAAGCTGGAATCAAAGAAGGACACCGAAAAGACAAAGAAATATACCAGGAAATGGTGTGACTTCCATAAGAGCCCTTGGCATAGCACTGCTAACTACCTCTCAAAGAAGTCCTCTAGTGGCCGAAGTGAAAGCCTCTGAATTAGATGTGGGTTCTAACTCTGATTCAGAACCAGAAATGGGAAGACAGATCATTGATGCGGAACCCAGTGCCACCATTTCTACCACCAAGATCTAGCCTGGTGAACTAGACGAGCTAGAAGAAGGAGAGCGCGTCTTCCATTCACAGATGAGGGTAAAAGGAACCCTGCTGCACTTCATGGTTGATAGAAGTAGCCAAAATAACCTCATCTCAACAGAGGTCATCAAGCGGTTGGTCGTGCTGACAATGCCACACCCACAACCCTACACCATTGGATGGCTCCACCAAGGAAGCGATCTCCATGTCAACCAAAAGTGTCGACTGTCATATGAAATCAAGCCCTTCAAAGATGAGGTATTATGTGACGTTGATCCTCTCGAATTTTGTAATGTTATTTTCAGACAACCTTATTGATGGAAATGTCATGCTCTATATGAGTCTAGGCCTCGCAGTGTTATTATTACTTTGAACACAAAATTGTACAAGATACCTTAGGAAGTCCCTCCTAGTGCTATTTCTTTGATCTCTACCAAGAAATGCAGGAAGGTCATCTCTCAGACCGAGAAATTTGTCTTCTTTGTGATTCTCTCTTAGAGTGAGCGAAAGATCGCAACCACATGAAGGGCCTCCACAACTAATTTCTCCACACAACAGAAGCAAGTGGATAAGGTCCTGGAAGAATAATCATATATCTTCTCCTCTCCTATCGGGGTACCTCTGCATTGCCAGGTCAAGCATCCCGTCGATCTGATCCCAAGAGAACCGCAACCTAATGGGCCAGTCTATCACCACTCCCTGTTAGAAAATGAGGATATCAAGAGGCAAATCCAATAACTTCTCCACAAGGGGCACATCCTTCCCAAATCATCGCCTTGTGGGAGCCCAGTCATGTTGGTGCAGAAGAAAGATGGGATGTGGCAACTCTGCATTGATTATTGGTTCCTGAATAAAATCACAGTATGAAACCGGTACCTGATTCCTCGAATTGACGACCTCCTTGATCAGCTCACAATAGCCAAATACTTCTGTAAGATTGATATGAAGTCTGGCTACCACCAGGTCCCAATAGAATAGATAGATGTATGGAAGACTACCTTCAAGTCAAAAGAAGGTCTTTTTGAATGGTTGGTCATGCCCTTTGGTTTGACAAATGTTCCAACAACGTTTATGAGGATGATGGACGATATCCTATGACCTTTCACCAATACTTTTGTAGTGGTGTATCTGGATGACATCCTCATCTACAACAAGACTTGGGCGGAACACTTGTAGCATATTTAGTAGGCTCTACACAACCTGCGACAACACAAACTATATGCAAACTTGTAAAAATGCTCCTTCGACATGGACAAGTTCCATTACTTAGGCTACATCATTGATCAACATGGTGTGCATGTGGATCCAGCCAAGATCCAAGTCATTCGTGATTGGCCAACCCCAACCACACTCACTAAACTTCGGAGGTTCTTGGGCCTTGCCACTTTCTATCGTAGGTTCATGCTAGGATTCTCTCATATCGCATGGGCCCTCAGCCAAGTAACCAGGGGTTGCAGTTAGGAAAACTTTGTGTGAGGCTGGTCCCAACAATAAGCCTTTGATGACTTGAAGAATCATTTGTGCACATCCTTGGTACTTTCATTACTGGACCTGCAACGTCCCTTTGAGATCGAGACAGATGCTTCATACTATGTTGTGGGCGTTGTTCTCACTCAACACGACCAACCCATTGGGATATCATAGTGAGACACTATCAAATGTTGTCTGTAATACCCTACTTACGACAAATAAATGTACTCCATTGTGAAAGTCTACCGCCAATGGAGACATTACATTCTTGGGAAGGAGACAGTCATCCAAACTGACCACAAGCCACTACTCTTCATGAAGACCCAAGGAAAATTGAAGAATGACCGCCATCAGAAGTGGTCAACATACTTATAATAGTTCCACCTCAACATCAAGTATAAAACATGAAGTACCAACCAAGTTGTTGACTGCCTCAGCCGACCTCCAGTTGTGACACTCACCATGGTGCTAGAGTCTTGCGACCA
>ML796488.1:9532-42816 GCA_009831015.1 Picea engelmannii | reverse complement strand
GATGGTCTTTACTTTTACTGTCCATATGCTGTATATTGTTGATGATCACTTGAAGGAATATTAATAATATTTTAAAAGGTATAAAATTGTTTAATCTCATAAACAACTGATTCACCCCCCCCCCTCTCAGTTGTTTTAGTATTTCCAATAGACAGTCGGTTCCTCAAATCATTCTGGTCGAGCCTCTAGTCACTGCTGGATACCAAGCTCACCAAATCCACTTCCGTCCACCCCCAGACATATGGCCAAACTAAGGTCGTCAACTCGATGGTTTTACATATCGTGTGCATGTACAATTCAAAATACCTCGCACATGGGATGAGAGTCTTCCCTATGTCCAACGTAGCTACAACCGAGCCCTGCATAGCTCAACTAGCCACAACCCCTTTCAGGTGGGTTTGGGATTCCAACCATTGGCCCCCATGGATGTTGCACTACCCCTTGTGACCACCTCAACCGAATCGTCCCCTTCTCCACCAGAAGATGACAAAGCCACCTAGTTCATTGAGCGGATCTAGCACATCCGCCAACAAGTTCAGGATTTTCTACATAAGTCTAATGCCAAGTACAAGCAACGCCATGATCAACATCGGGTGCCACATAAGTTTTAGGTGGGCGACAAAGTTTGGTTACATTTGCAGAAAGAATGCCTTACAAGGCCCCATAGAAAGCTTCACTCACTCTGTTATGGGTCGTACACCATCACCAAGGCTGTGGGTGACAATGATTTTGAGCTAAACATTCCCCCCTTCCTTGGTCTTCATCCAGTCTTCAACGTGGCTCTCCTTCGGCCATATTTCCCACCATTAATGGACACCTCAGAGATAGCAGAGAAGTTGACACCAACAAAGCTCAACCCTGACTGCATGCAACATGCATCCAATGATCATATTGTGGACACACAAATCAAGGTAAATCGAGAACAAAGGATCCAACTTTATCGATTCCTCAAAGCAGGACAACTCCTGCACCAAGGAAAGTGGCTCACCTGGGGCCAAATTCAACAAAAATTTCCTCATCTGATGGGGGAACTCAACACAATGGAGACCATTGCTTCCTAAGGAGGGAGGATTGATCCAGGTGGATATCGGTGGTCACCCACCTATTCCACTGACTAGAAAAACAGTTTTCCACCTTGGTATTTTTTCGGTAGTTTTTCGGGTTCCAAACTTCCGGGGGCGTTTTGAGGCCCTAAACGATGGTTTTTTCGGGATTTGGGGCCCAAGTGATTACCATAGACACTTCCATGGGCTAGTCGAAAATTTTTCTTCTCGGTTAGACATTTCCAATGGGCTATCGTGTGCCTAAAATGAATATCGTATGCAAAAGTTACGAGCCCAGGAAGTTGATGTACTAACTTACCCAAATGGGGCCCACATGACTTTTGGCGCTTCATCTCCTAGGGTTAGGTTTTTGGATGTCTAGGGTTTTTGAAATTCCTATTTATTGTAAAAGGCCTTTAGAGACTCATTGTAACCATCTTCTTGTGAATGAGCACAATTGTCACATCTTGTCTTAGAGATAAGCCACCACCGTTCCAGCAAGCTTGTTTTCCGCTGCATTTTACAGTTTCGTCTTATTTCCTTATTGAATAGAAAACCAAGTTTTATTGTATCTCTATTTTTTTTTGTTAAGAATATTTTAATAATTTGTATTCATTTCGTTCTTCTCATAAAATCCTGATCATTGTGTGCCTTCACTGTGGGAGGAAGTGCTAGTCTATATGCTACAGGTCCCACTCTATCAAAAATTTCAAAGGGTCTACAAAATTGAGGTTCTATCTTGGCACAAGTTCCCATTCTCAAGGAACGTCTTCTGGGTCTAATCCGGAGATACACATGATCCCCTACCTTGAAATCCCTAGGATTCATATTTTGGTTTGCATAGCTCTTTTGTCGGTCTTGAGCCACCTTCAGATTATGTTTAATTCGAACTACTTGTTGTTCTATTTCTTTTAATAGGTATGGACCGAGTGTTATTATATCCACTGTGTTATTCCAACTAATTGGAATGTTGCATTGCGTACCATAGAGAGCCTCAAAAGGACTCATCTTCAAGGATTCCTGATAGCCATTATTATAAGCAAACTCTACCAGTGGTAGGTGTGTTTCCCACTTCTTGGGATGATGCATCACATGCATCCTTAACATGTCCTCTAGAACTTGGTTTACCCTTTATTTTTGTCCATCAGTTTGAGGTTGATGAGTCATAATAAATAGTGATTTAGTTTCAAAACCAACAAACATAATTTATGAAAGTTTGAAGTAAATTTTGTATCTCTGTCTGATATGATTTCTTTAGGCATGCCATGTAGTCTAAATATTTTTTTATGAAAATATTGGCAATATCTATCGCCTTGAAAGTTGAATTTATGGGGATAAAGTGAGAAGCCTTGCTCAACTTGTCCACAACTACCATAATATCGTCATCCTTCTTGGTTTATTTAGGTAGTCCGGTGATAAAAGCCATGGATATGGCTTCCCATTTCCATTATGGAATTGGTAGGGGCCCCAATAGCCCTGCTAGATGTCTGTGATCCACCTTAACCTACTAACATTCTAATCACTTATCCAAGTAGTTAGCTATGTCCTTCTTCATTCTCGACCAATAAAATAGTTTCTTGGTGGCTGTGATCATTTTTTTGATAACCAGGGTGACCAGTGTATGGTATTTTATGTAGTTCATCCAGTATCAACCTCTTCAAGTCGTCACACTTTGGGATATACAACCTATCTTTGTAACATAGCAGACCATCATTCAAAAGTTGATAGCCCTCATACTTCAACATTATGGGTTCCTGTTCTAGGTATGATCTTACAGTTTTCAAAAATGCATCTGGTTCTTGTGCACTTTTGACTATCCCCTTGATGTCTGATTCACATGTACTTATAGTTTCCAAATGAATCACCTTCATACTTCTACTAAGGGCATCAACCACTATGTTTTCCTTTCCCTTAATATGTTTGATTTCAAAATCAAATTCACTAAGGAGAGCCATCCACCTAACCCGTCTAGTATTGAGTTTGATTTTGTCGAACAAATATCTCAACCCTCTATGGTATTTCATAAGTACAAATATTATTTCTAGGAGGTAATTCCTCCACATTTTTAAAGCATGTACTATGGAATCCAATTCTAGTTCATGTGTCACATAATTGATTTCATGTGCATTCAATTTTCTAGATTCATAATAGATTACATATGCTTATTGCATGAGGACTCCTCCAAGTCCCTCTTTACTGGCATATGTACATACCAAGAATTCCTTGTTTGGATATGAAATTTTCAACATTGATGCATTAGTTAAAAGGTGTTTTAATTGGTGAAAACTCTCTTCACATTCTGTGGTCTAAACAAATTTAACTCCCTTTTTTTGTAGGGAGGTGATTGGGAAACAATTCTTGGAAAACCCCTTTATGAACCTTTTATAGTATCCTTCTAGGCCCATAAAGGATCTAATATGAGATACTTCTTTTGGTGTAGGCCAATCCATGATGGATTTGATCTTGTTAGGTTCAACTACTACTCCTTTCTTAGTGATGACATGGTCTAAGTAATGGACCTTCCTTTGATAAAAGTCACACTTAGTAAACTTTGTATAGAGATTTTTCTCTCTTAGCACTTGAAGAAATAACTTGAGTTGCTCTTAATGCTCTTATTTGATCTTAGAATAGATCAGAATTTCATCTATGAATACCAATACAAATCTGTCTAATAATTTGTTTAGTACATTATTCATCAGGCGCATAAAGGTGGTTGGTGCATTGGTAAGCCAAAATAGCACCACCACAAATTCATATTGTCCATATCTTGTCCTAGAGGTTGTTTTTTGGATGTCTTCATCCTTAATTCAGACTTGATGGTACCCCAAACTTAAATCAATCTTAGAAAATATTATAGCACCCCTCAGCTAATCAAACAGGTCATCGATTCTCGGTAAGGGATACTTATTCTTAATGGTAATCTTATTGAGTTGTCGATAGTTTATGCACAATCTATGCGTGCCATCCTTATTTTTGACAAACAAGGTTGGTTCTCCCCAATGGGACACACTAGGATAGATGTAACCCTTTTCTAACATCTCCTTCAACTGCAGTTTGAGCTCAACTAGCCTTGGTGTACTCATTCTATAGGGTGCTCTAGAAATTGGCATCTCTAGGTATAAGTTCTATTGAGAATACGATATCTCTTCTTAGTGGTAGAATCGATACCTCTTTTGGGAACACATATTTGTATTCTCTTAATATAGATTGGTACTATAAATGCATGTTACTATCCTCAATAGAGTTCAGTACTTGTACTGCATACATATGACATCCTTTTCTACAATACCTTTTCACTTGAAGGGTTGATATTTGTCTCACTGAAACAAGGTTTTTCATTCCCTGTAGGGTTTTTTTCTCCCCTTCATCTCTTTCACATTCTAACACTTCATTGTAACAATCCAATTTTTCTTTATGGGAAACCAACCAATCCATGCCAAGGAACATGTCATAAGATCCTAAAGGAAGTATATTTAGAGTTGCATGGGTGGACAACCGACTCAAAATGAATTGTCATACTAGTAAGACCTGTATTACTTTTGTTTTTATCCCAATGGTGAGTTGTACCAACCATGATTTAGTATGATTTATTGGATGCAAATTACATTTCTCCACAGTTTGAGGGGAAACATAAATAAGGTTAGAACCAGGGTCAATCAAAATAGAAACAAGATGGTTAGCAATCATACCTTTCATCTCCACTATTGAATCTTGGTGATCATCTTGTCGGTTATCCAGGGATGTATAAATTTGTGCCATGATCCTAGCCACACCATTGACTATGGTAGCTTAATGGATGTTGTATTTGCTCCTATTGTCTTGCTGCCTATGGGGGAAGTCCCTCAACAATTTTTCTTCTCCACATCCCCAAAATTTCAATGGTTCTCTCCTTTTATCTTCAGTCTTTCCTGGTATTAATCCAAAGGGTTTATTTCCACTTGGAGATGAAAAATTATATTGATACACACTTTTGGCAGGAAGGCTGATATTAGAGCATTTCCCATGGTTCCTGAACCTTGAAGGTTTAAACCCCTTCTTATTGAATCCAAATTTTATTTCCTTTTTCCAATCCTTATGAGGTTCTTCCATGTGCTTGAATTTCTCATGGCAGTACCTTGCCTTTATAATGGTGTTTTCTAGAGTCTTAGGTTCATCAAAATCATTTTTTATCGATAATATTGAGGTAGCCCGTTAATGAATCATTTCACCTTCACCTCTTCATCCTTGATGTAAGGCACATACCTCAACAAATCAATAAATTTGTTGACATATTCATCAATGGTGATTTTTCCAAGTTTGAGTTCATAGAAATCCTTAGTCCTTGCATCATAGTACCTTTGAGATAGGTACTTTTTCTTAAAATACTTTTGAAATTGTTTCCATGACAAATCATTCTCATGAATTCGTTTCACATTTCTAAGGTCCTCCCACCAGATGGAGGCATTTCCATTTAGGTTAAAGATGGCTATTCAGACCTTTAAGTTCTTAGAGTAGTCATGGAATCTGAAGTACTCATTTAGGCTGAGTAGCCAAGCTTCTACTTCTTACTTGTTCTTAATCTATGCATCAAAAGTGGGCAGTTTGGATTTCTTAAACTCTTCAGGGTCATGGCTCTTGGAATGTTTCCTCCTCTTTCTTCTCCTCTGAGAATGTAATCTTGTCTCACTGCTAGAAAATTCCTTGGAGTTGTTATATACCTCACTAGAGGATTATTCAGTTGAATCCTTGATGCCAACATGCCTCTTGGATCCATGTTGGGCCTTCTTTGTGGTTCTTCTTCTTGTGTTTATATTTTTAGGGCCGTGCCTTTGTATCTCAGGTGGACTTTGGGTTCTCTTAGTATTATGTCTATCCATATTACTGGCCATTGGTCCATGTCGCAGTTTCCTATGTATGTATGATAGGATTTGCAACATGACTACATTTATTTTAGTTTGTTTTTCTTGTTCTCTCATGAGTCTCTCATTGTCTACTTTAAAGCTTTGTAATTCATCCATAAGGATTCTTATAGTTTCAGATAAATCTGGAGGGGTTTCCACCACCCTCCTCTCAATAGAATCTTCTTCTTTATTGTGGGAGATTTCCCCCAACTCATGGTGTGTCACCATTATTTATGTTGTATATTTCCTTTCTATCCACTGACTATTTAAGTGTTGATAGCAACATTTTCTGTTAGTCAATTGTCCTCAAATTTTATGAACAACACATGTAAAAAAAAAATTTAAGGTAAAATTAACTTCATTATTCCACATATAAAAAAAATATGCAGTTCAGATTCAGAACATGTAAACAACAAAACGTCTCACTTCTTTCATTAATAAATATTAAATAAGATCTTACTGGTGGGTAGGTTAGAGTGCCCTGCCCCTTACATTTTTTATATTAAATCTTGTTCTGCTCTTTCATGAGCTCAAGCAGGACAAGTGGTGTTTCCTACTCTGATACCAATCTATCACACACCCAACCCTCTAAGTACCCTTTTAAGGGATGGGGTATAAAATTTTCACCTTCCTACAACTTCTATGAGTTCCTCGAATAAGGGAACCATTACCTTATGCTCTTCGAGAGCTTTCCAATGACTATAAAATCATCCAAAACCAAGTTTGGAGTCAAAAGTTATGGCTCCCCAAACTTCTCGGGGTATCGTTGGTCAAATGCCACATGGCACTTGATTGCACTAGAAGTCACCCTCAGACTGCATAGAGGATAAGCCTAGTACCCATTTTATTTAAATGATTAAAATAGGTTATAGTTGGTGGATCAACAAGAGAAAATTAAAAGTAAGAGGGAAACAAACTGGTTGCAAATGCATTCTATTGGGCAGGGAGTCATAACATTTTGCAGATCAAAGGAAATCATGCCGCCTACCAGGAAAAAAGGATTATGCAAGGATGGGTAGAAGAATATAAGGTGAAGAAAAAAAATGAATATCCACTTAACAAAGATCCTCTCTGCAAAATAGATTGAAAAGAAGCTTGACTAGAAACAATGACTAACATGCCATCTACAACAAATACTTTGTTTCTCAGAGATCCATTAATCATAGGCTTCCTTTGATCCTCAAATCCTACAATATTTTCAATCAAGAAGATAAAAAAATAAAAGGGAAAACAAAGAAAACAATCTGATAAACAAATCTCCTAAATCTATAATGGCATAAATTTTAATTACAATAGGCCCTCAGGCTTACAATTGAGCAACTAAATTGCTCCTCAAGCTTTCTCCTCTCTTGGATCATGAATCCAACCCTTTTGTCATAAAAAAACACTTTAATTTATAGTGAATAATCTATATCTATCCTAAGGAGGTCGTAACCAAGGAGTTACATAGGATCCTTCTCCATTTAGGAGACTTGTTACAAAAGATTCCAACAAAAGCCTAACAAATTCCTATTTTTTTGGGATTTTGTCTATAATGATAAATTCCTTTTGAAACAGATCATTTTGATTGATCTAGAGATGGAACACATGTCCCTCATGTCCAACTAACTCCTAGGAGACCATTCAAACCTTCCTTTATAGGTGGAATCCTCTAAACAAGGTGAATATCCAACAATTATGCAAAATAAAGAGTTTGTAGCGCAAGTTTGCAATGCACTAGTGTTTTAATTATATCTTTCGAATGCCAAATTGGGTCAGGATGAAATTTTGTTAGCAAGTCAATGTCATTATCATGCTCCTCGAAATTTTTTTTTAAAAAAACTCACATCACAGTTTTGGAGTTATGATCAAATATTTATAAGAAGCTACTACAAAAAATGAGTTCGCAGCGCCCTTGTCTATCGGTTCGCAATGCCACTTTGCAGCACCAATTTCAAGAATTTTACCAAACCCCCTCCTCATCCTTTCAAAATGGTATGAAAAAATTCATAGATTACATGGTATCTCTGGGGCTGTTGTGAATGTTGATAAGTCCGAACTTGAGTGTCTGCAACCTATCCAAACTACAACCCTCTCTTTCCTCCAGTTCCCAGCGCTTCTATTTGTGAGTTCGTAGAGCCAATTTCAAAATGGATCATGCACTTCAAGGAAGATGTTAGAAAGTGTAGTGACATAATCCTTGAAAATGGTTAAAAAGCAAGTTCCGATAACCATAAAATATTTTTAAAAAGATCCTTTAAAGAAATGATTAGAGATGAAATAAAAATGTACTTGGAGTACGCTGCAAACTATCCTAGTGAGTTGGAAGCACAAAAAATTAACTTGAGTTGACCCTTGTGCGAATGGATAGTGACAAAAGGAATCTCAGGTACAGGCTGGAGGTGTGACATATCAGAATCATGATGGAGAAAAACAAGAGTGTGACTTGTAAGGGTTTAGATCTTGACATGACAATCATGATATGACTCAAACTTTAGGCTTAGGATAAACATAGCCCTATTCCTTTTGGAACCGACTGTAACCATATGAACACATTCTAATAACTTCAAAAACTATTTTCCATGAACCCTATGTCTCAAAAAATTAAAACAAAAAAGACTTGTTGACCCATACAACCTTATGTGTTAACATTTGGCTCCATAGGGGATGGCATGCTCCCTATGAGCTTCCAAGAACATGCAAATCTAGTGCCTTATCCATTGGGCTATGGAGTCATCTGTGAAACCAACCTCAATAACACTACCAAAATCATCCACTTATTCAAGCAAACTGATAAACCTGTTGCAAACTGACTTCATACTGTGCAATTTTAAGAAAAGCAAATGCTCGGGAAGCGATATTATTCCCTACGCTACCCTACTTAACCAGATCTCCAATTTTCTCAAGTAAATGCAAATTTCCATAACAACCATTCAAGTAAATTCATGATTGAAATAATCCCATCTATGCCACTGATTAATATATAATAACATAAATATAACAACATCGATAGAAACTCCTTCAAAGAATCATACTCACTGACAAGTGTCGGTGAAATGATGAAATATGAAATCTTCAGAGAATATGAAAGATATGACTCCAATAAAGCTGCTACTTGATCCTCAAAACCAAGATCACAATCATGCTGATTCATTAAAGATGACTACCAATGCATACATTCCCCTTTGCTGGAAAATAGATGACCTTCTTGTTCTTTCGAGAGAAACTCTTGATCATCAAGAGTGATAATTTCCTCTTCAGAATAATGATCACATGATAATTGTATAATAGAAGCTAAAAAATTATGATTATGATCAACTAAAAATATGTAGTTATCTATACAATCATCCTTTACTGCATGCTCAAACTGATTTGAAAAATGAACACTAGTATGGTCTATATCTCGATCCACAGAAAAATATGAAAAAACTGACAAATTTTGTCCCAAAACTGAATCATACTTACACTCTCCATGTTGTTCATGTGCATGCATATCTTCAAGGTAAGTATGATCTCTAATCCTTTTGCAAGCTCGAATTTTCTCCTCATCTTTTTCAACATCCTCAAATGACCGTCTTAATGATGAATATTTCCTTTCTCTCAGGAGAAGGACAATATCTGGATGCTGAGCTGCTATGTAGTAAACCATAGTTGCAATCTCAGAAGGATGGATCTCAAATGGCATGCTATGATAAAAACTGTAAAACCTCTTATTGAAGATAGCCAGAGCTTCATCTTCTTTTCTCCTCAAATCATGAAAATCATCTAGGTATTGATCAAAGGACTTATTCTCACCTCAATACTTTGAAAATGCATAATATAACTCAGTTCAAGAACTAATGGAATCAACTACCAAACCTTTAATCCACAAAGAAACATCCCCAAACAAGGATTTGGAAAATAACCTCATGGTAACATATTCATGCACTATCTCAAACTGATCGAAAAAATTCTCAAAAGCTCCCAAATGCTTCTCGACGGTGATATGATATTCTCTAGAAAAATAAGGAAGATAATCAAATATGTTAAGAGGATAAGGATGAAGATGAGATGGAATATTTAAAGGTTAAAACATTTTCTCTCTAATTCTAGTTTGAATAGCAGTGGGATGAAAATGAGGTTTCACAAGATGATTGCAAGGTATAACAAAGACTTTAGAAGGTAAAACAACCTCATTATTCTCATGACTATAAGGATGCTCAATTTAAGGAGGGATTGAGATATGAACTTCATCTTTCTTAATAGGCGGAGATGAGGAGACATGATCAACATCTACAACACATGAAGAGTGGAGACCTTCTTCTTCCAAAGAGGGATATACAAATGAATGTTGATGATCATGAGATTAAACAAAGAAAAGGATAATCCTTTTTATATTTAAAGGGAAATACATGAATGAATTGATGAACAAGAACACAAGTTAATAGAGAAGACTAATGAGATGATACCTGGTTTTTCCCTTCCATATTTTCATCTTTCTGTCAGCAGAATCTTTCCTCTAGTGGAGTCTTTGATTGTGGAGTCGCCAGGTAGATGATTATAGTCAATTTTTTTGTCCCTCTCTTGTCTACCATCAAGAGCTGGATCTATGTTGTTCTCCCAGGGAAGACTACTTCACACTTCGCTTCCCAACAATGACGCCAAGAATGTTAGCACTAGAAGTCACCATAAGATTGCATAGAGGATAAGTCCAATACCCATTTGATTTAAATGATTAAAATAGGTTATACTTGGTGGATCAACAAGAGAAAAGTAAAAGTAAGAGGGAAACAAGCTGCTTGCAAATGCATTCTATTGGGCATGGATTCATAACATTCTATAGATCAAAGGAAATCATGCTTCCTACTAGAAAAAAATCATTATGTAAGGATGGGTAGAAGAATAAAAGATGAAAAAAAAATAAGAATATCCACTTAACATAGATCCTCTCTGCAGAATAGATTGAAAATGATCTTGAATAGAAACAATGACTAATAGGCCATCTACAACAAATCCTTTTCTTCTCAAGGATCCATTAATCATAGGCATCCTTTGATCCTAAAATCCTGCAATATAGTCAATCAAGAAGATTACAAAAGAAAAGGGAAAAGAAGAAAACAATCTGATAAACAACTCTCATGAATCTCTAGTGGTAGAAATGCTAATTACAATAGGCCCTCAAGCTTACAATTGAGCAACTAAACTACTCCTCAATATTTCTCCTCTCTTGGATCATGAATCCAACCCTTTTCTCATAAAAAACCATTTCATTTATAGTGAATAATATCTATCTACCCTAAGTAGGTCGAAACCAAGGATTTACATAGGATCCTCCTCCATTTAGGAGTCTTGTTACAAAAGATTCCAACAAAAGCCTAACAAATTCCTATTTTTTTGGGATTTTGTCTATAATGATAAATGCCTTTTGAACAGGTCTTTCCAATTGATTTGGAGATGAAACACATGTCCCTCATGTCCAAATAACTCCTAGGAGACCATTCGAACCTTCCTTGATAGGTAACAACCTCCAAATAAGGTGAATATCCAACAACTATGAAAAATAGAGAGTTTGCAGCGCACTGATGTTTTAATTATATCTCTCGAATTCCAAATTGGGTCATGCTAAAATTTGGCCAACAAGTCAATGCCATTATCATGCTCCTCCACACACAATTTCAAAAAAACTCACATCACAGTTTTAGAGTTATGATCAAATATTTAGAAGCAGCTGCTACATGAAATGAGTTTGCAACGCCCTTGTCTGTCGGTTCACAACGCCAGTTCTCAATGCCAATTTCAATAATTTTACCAAACCCCCTCCTCATCCTTTCAAAATGGTATGAAAAACTTCATAGAGTACATGGTAGCTCTGCAGATGATGTGGATGTTCATAAGTCTTAACGTGAGTGCCTGCAACCTATCCAAGCTACAACCCTCTCTTTCCTCCAGTTCGCATCACTTCTATTTATGAGTTTGCAATGCCAATTTCAAAATGGATCATGCACTTGAAGGAAGTTTTCAGAAATTTTGGTGAAACAATCCCTAAAAATGGTTAAAAAGAAAGCCCTGATAACCATAAAATATTTTTGAAAATATCCTTTAAATAAATTATTAGAGATGAAAGAAAAATGTACTTGGAGTATGCTACAAACTCTCCTACTAAGTTGGCAACATACAAACTTAACTTGAGTTGACCCTTGTGCAGATGGATAGTGACAAAAGGAATCTCAGGTATAGGTTGGAGGTGTGACATGTCAGAATCATGATGAAGAAAAACAAGAGTGTGACTTGTAAGGGTTTAGATCTTGACATGGAAATCATCATATGACTCAAAGTTTAGGCTTAGGCTAAACATAACCCTATTCCTTTTGGAACAAATTGTAACCATATGAACACAACCTAGTAACTTCAAAACCTATGTTCCATGAACCCTATGACTCAAAAAAAAATAAAAAAATACATGTTGACCCATACAACCTTATGCGTTAACATCACCCACGTGGCTCCACCTCATTCATATGATCCTATATGGCACTGACACGACCTCATTCATCATCCTCTAGTGATGACATGACCACTGGAGGGGAGGTTGCAGAGGATATATCTCTGGTCTTCGTGCATAACAGGCCTTTGGCCCCTTCGATATTATTGTATAGGTCTACAAAATTCCCCAGAGTTCTTAAGTCCAAAGGACTCTTTCCACTCGAGGATCTATGGTAGAGACTCTATCAACCCTCGGATCTGGCGACTGATATTATCCACATTTATCACATATATTAGACTTGATAATAAGGGGTGGTCCCACGCTTAATTCGTGACCAATCCCACAATGCCACATCATCGTGGCATACATGACTTGTCCAATATAGGTTGGACACCACACACAGGGATTTTGGCACTTCGACACTTAATGCACCATCCTACATCCTCACATATCTTAGAGTCCCAGAGTTCTGAAGTTACAGATTCTTGAATTAGGACTTCACCGAATTGTTTATGTTGTTTCCCTATAGTTGATCGAATGGTTGAGAAGGTTCCCAACCAACCCTTGATTAATGGTCCACAACGTTCCCTATTCCTCCCCTTGATTTGACGGTTGGCAGGATTTCTCCACATTGGGACCTCGACGACTTCATGTCCCTTATAGGTATTACTTCCATGCTCCTTTCTGTGTTATATTTTTAAGATCCTTTATGGGAGTGGGATTTACTATGTAACTTTCACATTTAATCTCTTTTTCCAAATACTTTAGACTTAATCCCTTAGATTGGATTATACAATTAGCTATTTCTTTTAATGTGTATTTCTTTCTCTCAGCAACACCATTTTGTTATGGTGTATATGGAACAGTGTGTTGCATTTGGATGCCCTGTGAAGTGCAGTAACTTGTAAAATTGTTGTTCACATATTCACCTCCATTATCTGTTCTTAACCTTTGAATTTGATGACCACATTGGTTTTCTACAAGGGCCTTGTAGGCCAAAAACTCTTCAAACACTTCGCTCTTAAGTTTTAAGAAGTAAACCCAAGTGCATTTAGAAAATTCATCAATGAAAATGAAGAAATATTCTCACCCAAAAAAATAAGGAGAATAAAGTGGACCATACAAGTCACTGTGAATAATCTACTAAGAGGCCAAGGACTGCCACAAGGAATGTTTTTTATAACTGTCCCGGTGATGTTTTATGAGAACACAACCAACAAAAACACCATATTTGCAAGAAACAATAGAAAGACCAGTCACCATCTATTGATTTCATATTTGTTGCAATGAGTGAAGTTTAGATGACCAAACCACTCATGCCTAATGTTTCTCAAGTCATTGCCATGAACAACAAAAACTAATGGAAAATAAGATGACTGAAAGTTGTCAAACTTGTACAACCTGGTAATATCATCAACAATTTCAGTTGCAAGGACATACTTAGGATATTTTAGATCCTTCATTACAACTTGGTGAGGTGGAAACTCTACGACTTTACCTTCAATTGAATAAGTGATTTGATACACTCATAGAAGGTTGGAGGAAATAATTGGAACACATAATACATTATTGAAAATACTAGTATCTATTTGAATTGTTATGGACCCTACAACACTAAGAGATCTATCATCAACAAAAAAAATTTTCTTGGTGTTACATTCATTTAGAGAAGAAAATATGGCTTTATCCTTATCCATATGATAATATGATCCATAATCAATAAGCCACTCATAAGAAGAAGAAGTAGAAGTTGCATTGAAGGAAAAACCAAAAGCATAAAGTGCATGTCCATGAGAAGAATAGTTAGAAGAAGAAGATTCAATATTGATGTTGTTCTTGTTCATCGTTGCTTCCTAAGATTCCATCTTATTAAAAAAATTATACTCCACATGACCATCTTTCCCATAAAACTTGCAATTTTCTCCACCAGTCTTCTTACTTTTGGTCTTTGCACCTTTGTCACTAGTAGGAGAAAATGTTGGGTGAGAGGGTTTGGGACCTTTTTTTTCTTGTTGTTGTGGTGAGGATGTTGCTTCTTGGGATTCTTGGATTTGATTTTTTGTTGGACCACTAAGGCTTTGTTGGATATACCTGCAGTGTTGATCAATCCAAGTTGCACAAGATTATCTTGCTCTCAATTTAGAGCATCAAAAAAGGACTCAAGAGAGGTTTATTTATAGTAAATCCTTAGATATTCTCTCTTGGCGAAGAAGGTAGATACAAAAAGAGAATATGCACTACCTATCTTAGAAAGAATAGAATATATGCATCAATCTTCCTTCATATCTAGTTCACATTCTCCACACAAAATTCTATTTTTTTTTAAATTAGACAAGTAATCTTCAATGCAAGGAAAATCATTTCGAATTAAATTCATTAACTATTTTTTCATCTGGTGCGATAGATTAATATTGTGTTTACCAAAAAAAACTGCAATATTTTCCCAAGATTTATTGGGTGCATCAAGTCCTTGAAGGTGAAACCTTAAATCAAGAGAAATGGGAATTCTGATTATTCCACATGCTTCATCATTCCTATTAATCCATTTGGCATACTTGTCATCATCAATGGGTTCTTTTACTTTTACCAAGGTAATCCAATATAGTCCTTTACTTCTTAATACATCCTCCATATGAGATTTCCATGAGTAGTTGGTACTTTTAAGAAGTATATCACTGGTAGAATCCATATTAAATATGGAAATAATATAGATTTAAAATATGACTCTGATGATCTAGATAAAATTCTCTCGGAAAAATATGTTGTTTAAAAACAAACGTTACTCAAAATGGACTTCGGATGTGAAAGTTATTCCCTCTTGAAAAAAGGCATAAACGATAACCAAAGAGCCATGTGGCAAGTAGAAGTTGGTCCATGTGGTGATACCCCTCCTTATAATAGTCTCACCTTTACAAATAAGTTGTTTATGAAGTAACCCACTTTTATAGAATAAGTAGGGGTCACTTTTACAATGAAGTTACTTTATAAATGAAAGTGGCATGCAAAATAAATAACTTAAATAAAATATTAAGACTAATTTATAATGAAAGTGGCATGCAAAATAAATAACTTAAAATAAAATATTAAAACTACTTATAGTGATTCCCTTTTATAATTGAAGTAAATGCACTTTACAATGGATGCATCAACTTTTTCAAAAAAAGTAACAAAAAAGATATTTGAACTCAAGACCTCTTACTTAATAAAACAACTTTTAACCAAGTGAGCTAGTGAAAAACATATTATATTGTTTAGAAGGGGGATTGGGGATGTTGTTTTTGTTGTTGTTGTGGAAGACGGCCTTGGAGAGCATTCTTTATACCTTTGGATGTCACTGAAATAGTCCTATCTTGAGCAAACAAAAATCTTTTCGAGTGAAAGAAAAGACATTCCTAACTGAAACAAGCACTGTAAATGTAATGGAACAGTCCTCTAAGCTCATAAATGTATGCAAATGGAAGAAGATATATATTCAACAACACAACTTCAAGAAATTGATCTACAATGAAAGTGGGTCTTCAAATGCACTCTGATACAATGTCCAAAAAAATAGGTATTCCAACACAATACAAACACCTTCAGTAAGAAGTCACACAACCATATCAAATACCAACACATCGATGTTTTTCCATGGTAAAACCCCTACAAGGAAATATCCATGGCCCCAACTAACATGGCAAAATGGAGCAATTTATTAATGCAAAAGGAAAATATTATAGAGATATTTACAAGAGAACTTCTCACAATTGATCATCGAAAAAGGACCCTCCATGTTCTTTAAATAGATATCATGGACCAATACAGTGTTAAGCCACATATCAATGTAGTCTTTAAGATTGAGGAGGATATAATCTGTCTAATCACTCTATGTCAAGAACATATTGTGACTATCAAATTACCCAACTACAAATACATACTAATGCATACTAAAGAAACACATACATTAATTATATATATATATATATATTAGAAAATAATTTAATTAAGATATTGAAGTCCATATATGCATTGTAGCAATTTGATATTGACACTTTTGGAATAGAAATTCACAATTTTATAATCAAAATTGACCCTTTTGGAATCTAAATGATTCAAAATTCACATTTTTTGAATCAAAATTCACACAATTGAAAACCAATATTCACACTTTCATAATCTGATTTTTCACTTTAAAAATATCGACATTAATACTTTTAGAGTCAAAAGTCATAATTTTTTAGTCTAGATTCTTAGTCATAAGACCAAATTTAATAAAATTGGGATTCTACTTGGAAGGAAGTAGATAGTTAGCAAGATTTAATGGTGGAGGGTGGTTTACAATCGGTTTTATCCCAAGCCTACAATATTCTTTTATTTTTAGAATCCATGTGTCATATCTCCCGACTCTCATGTAGGCAGAGTAGTAATCTCAAAGAAAGGAAGGAAGAAAAAGTTCATTCCACTTGATTTTTCCTTATCACCTCACAACACTTGAACTAGGGGGGATACAAAGACAAAGATTTGAGTGGAGGGATTTAGTACTAGTTGCTTCAATATATTCCTTTGAAACTAATGGTTTTTTTGTTTGTTTATCTTGATTAAATTTGGCCTATTGTAATAGAAAATAGGTTTTTATCTGTAGGGAAATTCATGGGACAACACCTTTACTTACTTATAGATGAATGCAAAATGCACCCAATTGCGAGTATTGGTTTTCTTATAAATATATTCTACTATATTTCAAGTGGATACACTCCTAACTTTGTACTTTTTTATCACATTATCAAATTACACAACTTTTTCTTTGGATAAAAAAACAAATATCAGAGAAAAACATTATATAAGTTATCAATAAATATTTTTTTTGATAAAAACTTGTATTATATACAACATCATTAGTACATGCAATTGGGTCTAGCCCATTTTTATTGTCAATTATAGTGAATAGAAGGACATAAATATTGATAAAATTACTGTACAATGAAGTGGTAAGGAAATTATTTCAACATATAACATTTTTTATAGAATTTTTTTAATTAATAAGTAAAAATTGGATGATGTCTTTATTGAGAATTTAATTTAATAATTGTTAAATCATTATATGGTGGATTATTCTCTCTTCGTGGCCAAAATGGTGGCTAACGACCATTGTAAAAAGTGCTTAACCTTCTTTCTTCCTTGCTAGAATAGTATGGCCATTGTATGAAGTATATAATCCATTTTCTTCCTTCGCATAATCAATGGTCATTATAATAAATGTACACACAATTAATTAATTAAATAAAAACCTCACAATTGTCTCTTGCAAAAGAAAATCTTTTTTTCCCAAGAAAAAAAAACGCGTTCTTTAAGCCCGCAAAGCACAATACAAAAAAAGTGAGTATAGGTGCATACAAAACTTACAAGACAATGGGTGTAGATCGCACTTATCAGAGTAAAATTACACAATTAATCATGTGTAATTCTCGACCCTTTAAAAAATAATACTTTATCTTTCCTTTCTTCTCCTTCTTCTATTTCACCCTTTGCCACCCCTCTCAGGATGGAGCCACAATAATTAACTATATGTTAAAAGGTGAGTTATTAGGGTTCATATAGAGAATAAATTATTTATCTAAATTGTAGCTAGCATTATCATCTAGTATCTTATTTCCACCTAGAGAGCCTTCAAGTTCAATGATATTCATCGAGTAGGAAATTTCGATATCCATATCTTCTATTATATCCCTTGAGAAATGATTGGATTCCCCAATCAATGCTTGCACTTTCTGAGTAACCTCATTCTAATTATCATCATTAGAAAATTTCAACTTTTTCTTTTGATTTGGTCCCTTTTTTCTCGAGAGGATGTGCTCGAGCATCAAGACAAGTAACTTGTATATGTCCTAGAAGTTGACATATCTAACATCTAAATGTTGTGTTCTCATAATATAAGAACTAAGGGTAAAATCATGAAGCTGGGTAACACTTTTGTGACAATCGGGTCTCAAAAATTTCTAGTAGCAATTTTTCGACCGAAAATTTGCACGTCAAATTGAACGGCGCCTTCGAAATTCGTGTACAATGTTTTTCGGATGAATTATTTTTCCGTGGTAAGCATATTTCAGCCAAAACGTTTATTTTTAACGGATTCCGTTAAAAACTAAGTTTCGGCCAAAAGAATATTTCGACCGAAAACATGAAAATGGGACTGCTTGCAGGAAACTACAAATTCTCTCCATCTTACTTGATGTTTGGAGGTAGTGGACTCCTACAAATACTCAAAATTTAGTTTCCGAATTGATACCAACATTTTAAAAATTGATTCTACTTTCATTAGATATAATTTGTTTTCATTTTCATTGTTTTTATCTAATTGTATTTAATTTTATAAAAAAAATCACTACATAATATTTTTAGGTGAGATTATGATTCGGTGAAATGAAAAATCCATATCTCTAAAACTTCATGGTGGAAAATTATGGAAAATTATGGAAAATTTATATTCATAATCCTTAAACTATTCTTTTCAAAAGGGTATACTTAGATTTTACTTTTAAGTAAAAATTAAGATAGATACAAGGTGTAGAAAAACATGTGTTTAAAATCTACAACATTTTCAACTTGGTCAACTTCAAAACATTCTAGAAATTATAATATTCATTAGTTAGATTCAAAATTATAGTCATAAGAAAATAGAGTCTCTGCAGATTGTTGCAGTATATTTCGTTTCTTAAAAACACAAGTTTAATAATATATACATTGTTTTAGAAAAGCGTTACTCATTATCATTCCTATCCTGTTTAAGGTACATACTGTTAAACAATTATCAAAATGAAATATCAAATCGTGATAAAATAAATTTGAAAAATAGTCATTGGAAAGCTAACAAAATTCTTCACACGTTTTGTTTTTACTGTAAAGTGAAATTATAAATAAAAAAAATACTTTTGTATGCCGGAAGATGAAGAACTTGTGAAAATACAATTTTTTTTCTCATAAAACAAGCAAAAGTGTAACCCATCTTCATGATTTTACCCCTAAGTGTGTTTAATTTTTTTCTATCTAAGAATCATTTTTTCCAAAATAACCTTACTAATATCTCTCAGCACATATCCGACTTCAACTCTCTCAAGATCTAGTTTTATGTAAGTGCCCAAAGAATTTTCATTATCCTAAAAAATCGTTAAATACCATAAATACAAAGGAAAATTGGGAATGTGAACCCAAACGAAAATTTGAGTAATTCACATAGAATTAGGATCAAATTTTGGGAACCAAGGGGTTATAAAAAGTCCCACATTTTTCCAAAACAAAGGACCCTCTTGAAAGACTTTCTTATATTCGACATGATCATGGAATTGAGTAATTAAAAAACCTTTGGAGGAAAGAGAGATATCATAATTATTTTCCCGATTGAGTAAGTCCACTAATATAAAGCTAAAGTAGGAGGCCAATACCTATTAAATAGGTAAATAATTAATTCTTTCTCAAAAACTAAACATCGATCAAAGACCTCCAACACTGTAACCTCCACCAATTGCACCTCATTAACATGCTCTATGATATATGTAATAGGAATAGGAGAAGGCTTCGAAGAATTTGAAAAAATAGAGTTGTTTTTTACTACATCATGAGAAGAAATAGGTTTTCAAGTTGAAAGCACCTAAGTGTCCAACACTCCATGCAATCGTAGTGCCAACATGACAGTTGAATCTTTGCAAATATTATAATCAAATATCTAGGATAGATCCTCGATTTGTTTACCCTTCTAAATAAGATTTTGTTGGGAAACAAGAATCCCTAGGCTATGATCCAATTTTCTCTTTAAATCCACCACATAACTAGTAGAAATCATTCACATGGATAAGGTTTTAAAAGAAGAAATCTTAATCATAATCTATAATTTTATCTTTGTATCAAATTCTTTAACAAAAAATTGTCATACAGGGTTTTCGTTAAACACTTGGCATGTAAAAATTCTATCAAATTCTTTCCATGCATCCTTGGAATCACTTCTATGTTTCTGACCTCCAATGCTATAATAAACTGACAATAAAAATGATTGGCATGTAAGTGTTTCATCAAACACTTGGTGAGTAGTTGTTGGCGCTTTGGTACCTAAGCTTCTAGGTAAATGTGGTGCAAACATTGTTGCAAACACTTGGAAGACATCTTGTACTATGAACCATAGTTCGTATCCATGAGGTCTGACATATTGTACTATGAACTGTAGTTGGAATCTGAAAATTTATTGTTCTCTTGAAGTTGAATAATAAAACAATCATTTGTTGAGTTGCATAAAGTCTTGTACCATTCAATTGTGTCATTGATGAAGGAAGAAAATTAGATAACTTGGACCTTTCCAAGAATAACATCAATAGTGTCATCTTCAATACCTTCGATTTTTTTTATGACCTTCTCGATGAAGGTAGGTATGAAGAATACTTCATGTCATCAACCTTGAAGAGGGTCATTTGGATCCCCGTTATCATTTCTCTTGTTACAGTGACCATGGGCGCTTCACTTTATTGATCAATATCCTATGAAAAATAAATTCAATACATTGTAGGTATTCGAGGGTGATGCAGGGTATTGAGGAGTTTATAGATATTGGGGGATACAAAAAGGGGGATCTAGTGAGGGGCTTTCAACAAAATGATTTTGGGAGGTAATTCTCAATATCTAGTGAAATTAGTGGTATTATTTAATATCTCACAAACACATTTTTTTGTGGTGTATATAGAATAATGTGTTGCATTTGGTCTAGATAAAATGCTCTCGGAAAAATATGTTGTTTAAAAAAAATCGGTACTCAAAACGGACTTCAGATGTGAAAGTTATGCCCTTTTGAAAAAATGAATAAAGGATAACCAAAGAGCCATGTGGCAAGTAGAAGTTGGTACATGTGGTGATACCCCTCCTTCTAATATTCTCACCTTTACAAATAAGTTGTTTATGAAGTAACCCAGTTTTATAGAATAAGCAGGGGTCATTTTTACAATGAAGTTACTTTATAAATGAAAGGGGCATGCAAAATAAATAACTTAAATAAAATATTAAAACTACTTTATAAATAAAATTGGCATGCAAAATAAATAACTTAAAATAAAATATTAAAGCTACTTATAGTGATTCCCTTTTATAATTGAAGTGAAATGCACTTTACAATGGATGCATCAACTTTTAAAAAAAAAGTAACAAAAAAGAGATTTAAACTCAAGACCTCTTACTTATTAAAATAACTTTTAACCAACTGAGCTAGTGCAAAACATATTATATTGTTTATAAGGACGATTGGGGATGTTGGTTTTGTTGTTGTTGTGGAAGACGACCTTGAAAAGCGTTCTTTATACCTTCGGATGACATTGAAATTGTCGTATCTTGAGCAAACAAAAACCTTTTCGAGTGAAAGGAAAGGAATTCCTAACTGATACGAGTGCTCTAAATGTAATGGAACAGTCCTCTAAGCTCATAAATGTATGGAATGGCAGAAGATACACATTCAACAATACCACTTCAAGAAATTGATCTACAATGGAAGTGGGTCTTCAAATGCACTTTGATATTATGTCCAAGAAAATAGGTATTCCAACATAGGACAAACACCTTCTGTAAGAAGTCACACAACCATATCAAATACCAACACACTGATGTTTTTCCATGGTAAAACCCCTACGAGGAAATGTCCACGGCCCCAACTAATGTGGAAAAATGGAACATTTATTAATGCAAAAGAAAAATATTATAGAGATATTTACAAGAGAGTTTCTCACAATTGATCATCGAAAAAGGACCCTCCATGTTCTTTAAATAGATATTATGGACCAATAAGGTGTTAAGCCACAGATCAATGTATTCATTAAGATCGAGGAGAATATAATTTGTCTAATCACTCTATGTCGAGAACATATTGTGACTATCAGATTACCCAACTACAAATACATACTAATGCATACTAAAGAAACACACTAAGAAACCCACTTTTACCTAACAACACATTAGACCAAGTTGATCTTAACTAACCCGTATGTGTCTAAATATCCTAACACATACATCTTCATTGTTGATATATCTTAAAGATAACATGGATTGTAAGGGAGTAAATAGTGCAAACTTTTTCATGGATATATTGAGAGGCTTTGACATGAACATTATTATGCTTGGAGCTAAATAAGAAGAATAAAGTGGCAAATATTTGTTGGGTTTATATTTGAGAGAAGACTAGTCAGATATTTAGGGATGTGAATTATGGGTGTTGTACATTATGTGATACTTTACCTATTTTAGTGAGAATGAAAAATTGATGAATTCCTTTGTACTTTCAATTTCTTATAGTATGTAATAATTTTATACTAGGCTATGATTTTTGAACTTATGTTTATTGAAACCATACAATGTTTGTGTTATGCAAGCTCCCAAGTTTGTTTGAACTATTGTTGAAATGTAAAGGAATAAATGATACACCATTTATCTTTTGAATTGATAATTTTGTGTGGAAGGTAAATCCAACCGTACAAAATTTAAATATTTTTAACAGTAAATAGTGCAATAAACAAATTAAATTAAAATATGTATCTATCTAGATACATATGTTTAGCTTTAAATAGTTAGAAAAATTACATGCAAACATATGAGATGCAAAAGAAGTAGTAGGAGAGAAAGGATCCTACCCAAAAAATATTTTATTAATATTATTATTATTTAAATTTAGTTTCCAACAATAATTTTCAAGAAATGAAAGTCAATATTTAAGGAAGCATGGAATGGGGAAATAAGCATAGTTTTGGTTTTGAACCTTCAATATCATATTGGATATTTTGATCATGTTAAAGTTACTATAGCTAGATAGCCAAGAAAATAATATTTTTACCTTAATTCATTGTGAATGTCATTGTATAACCACTTAGATCATAATTTCAATTTTTATTTTATTTGCAAATATGGTTGAATAGTCAAACACATAATAATTTTTATTTCCCTTCTATTTGTATATATGGTTAGAATTTTTTCATATTCCAAGGGAATAATTTGGCGATCCTATTTTTGTATATATAAGTACGTTTAATGTGTGGAATAGAATTAGCATGTAGGTTCACTACACGGTTCAAGCCAGGTCTTTGTTAAATAGACCAACAAAGTAGGTTTCATAGCGGATTACCATTTCAAATTTGGATTTTGGCGGTGTTAGAGCCAATTCTTGCAAGGGGGGTGCTTCTCTCTGGTTTCATGCCCTTGGTGTAAAAATAAATGAAATGGGGCTTAAGACCCATCAAATGAAGTTATCCAAGGTCGCAGTCATGAGTGCCCAAGCGCAACATGCATAAAATCTCAATTTTCGGGTTAAAAATCAAGCAGGCGGGCATTTTTTGCTTTTTAGCGGCGAAGATCCATCGATGGAGCAGATCAATGGTCATCGGGTAAGCCAGAGTCACGAAGTTGCATGAATTTTAGCACATGGTCTCATCTCTTATGGCCAAAGTCACGAAATGATCGTGGTCGCCCGATCTTGAAGGACACATGGCACTTGATTAAGTCCGGTCACCATTTCGGCTACCGAGACTTTGAAATACAAGGGTCGACTCCCTTCCACCCATGATACACGAAATGCGAAGGTTCCTTTGGGTGTGGGCCTACGGTCATAGCATAGGGTCGCATGGAAAGGATGGTCCTAAAGAAGGGGGACATGTGGAAGCTAGTCGACATTTCGGGGATTTTGGAGCTCCCGGTGGAAGAATCCCTGAAAGAATCGGGACCGTTAATCTTGACGGATACATGGTGTGCGATTAAGTTTGGTCACCATTTCGGCTACCGGGAATTTGAAATACAGGGGTTGAGAGCATAGGACCGAGAACTCCCAGTGGGAGAATCCTCGAAATACATTAAGGTTCATCGTGACCGTCCATATTAAATCAAATCCGTCCATTGATTGCGGATTAGTCGTTTCGGCATTTCGGCTACCAAGAATTTGAAAGACAGGGGGTCACTCCTCCATTGCATCTGGAATCGTCGAAACGCGAAATGTAAAATCCCCCAGGAGTTGGGCCCACGGCCTTGGTGCCCGGTCACAAAGGAAACAGACCTAGGGAAAAGGCGCCAACATTTATCATGTGGCAAGGCAGGTCTTGAAACACCGAAATGATTGTGGTCGTCCGATCTAGTCGGGACACATGGCGCCTGATTAAGTCCGGTCTCCATTTCAATTACTGGGACTTTGAAATATAGGGGGTCACTCCTCCACTACATCTGGAATCGTCGAAACATGAAATGGAAAAAGCGCCTTTGAAGATAGGCGTAGGGTCACGGCCCGTGGTGACTTGGGGTGATAGAAAGAGCTGCACAAAGGGCCAAAGCACTGAGTTTAGATGCAGGAGGCGTTGCCACATTCTCCAAGTGCCAATTCAACTCGGCCTCGATCCTGATCCCTACTAGAGGTAAACAAAGGTAGGAGGAGGTGGTTGAAACCTCACCTCACTCCATAAATGTAAGGCATGGAGGTTCTGGCAGGCAGTCTGCCTAAGATCGTCCTATGTGCAGGTTTTCCTAAAGAAGCCATGCTGATCTGATGTCCTTGTTTGACCAGAGGAGCCTGCACACGCTAATTTGGACTTTAATGTCTCAGCTACCCTCTTGCTTCCAAGGTGGTGAATTGCTCTGAGTATATATACTCAGTTTTTGTATTTTTGTAGGTATGGATGGTAGAGCTAAGCTCCCAATTGTAAATCTTTAACGAGGCCTCTGGTTCCCCAGTTATAGATTGATATTTGAGACTACTTGTTTAATAGAAGTCAACATCTTCCTCCCCTTTTTCCTCTAAATCTTAAGAGCCCGTGCATGGATGATCCAGTCGGGTATTGTAATGACTATATAATGTATGTTTGATTATATTAGTTTTGCATCATCTTAATTTTCTTCAAGTTTCTCAAATCTGAGAGGATCTCATATTTGTCACTTTTCCCCTTTTTAAAGGCTGCTAGAAGACCGGATGTCCATAGCAGACTTTATTTCCTTTGTTTTTCCCTCCACTTACTCACTACTATGAAAAATTACTGGCTTAAATTAGATCAATACCTCACCTGTCTTAGATGTTCCAACCCAATTTTCTGAGCTAGAACGATATTATTTTGAGTTTACTTCCATTCATCACCCTTTATCAACAAATCGTGACATTTAAACTGATGGGCATTGGGCTCTTCTTCTACTGCAATCGAGGATGAGTTTTGACGCCAACATTTCTGGTGTCGTTGCCGAGGAGGAAGTTGAAGATTTTCCCCGGGATTGAACGACATTGAGTCTCTGATTCTGAAGGTGCATCAGGCATCAGAGCCCTTAAAGATTTCTACTGTGCACCTGGTGACTCCACTGTGGTGACTCCACTGTTTCCACTTCATTGTTTTAGCTATGGCTACTTTTAGCACACCTGAAAGCTGACCCAGAGGAGATTTTTCGAGAAGGTTTCAGTAGATGCTTTCTCATATTGAGAAGTTTCTTGGGAGGACACAATGTTAGGATCTGGACTTTGATGGTGAACAAATACCAGACACATTCAAAGCTGTGCATCTTTCACCTGACGACTCCATGATCCAAGGATCGGTCGACGACTCCACTGATTCGATATGGAAAATATATTAGCTCAAAGGTTGTCTTTCTGTGACTTTTCCCATATAGTTGGTTTTCCTAATCCACTGCCTGATAGAGATGAATAGGAAGATATCCTCCCTGAATTTCAAGAAAAAATTTCAGAGGTATCAACTGAGCATTTACTAGACTTTCATGAGGTTATTCATCGACTTAATATCATGCATGAAGATGTCCAGATTAATATTTTAAGGTATTCATTAAAGGGAGTTGCTCTTGATTGGTGTTGATCTCTTCCCACTACAAGCATCCATTATTTGACAAGTTTTCATACAACTTTCAATTCATTTTGTAAAGATTACTTCCCAGCTGAGTGTTTGTATGAAAACTGCTGTGATGAGTTTTCTTTGCTTCATAAAGCCTCTGCTGGCCCTGAAGACCATGTTTGTGATGAAGCTTTTACTGTGGAGGAAAGCATTTTCTATGAAAATCTAGAGGCATTGGATGATATTAATTATGTTAGCCCTAGCATGGAAGCATATGACATCATTTCAGATACATCTGTTCTTTTAAATGTTCATAAAGATCAACATGCCTCTTGTGAAAATTCTGAGTTTATAGAGCAGATGTTGTCTATAGTAGATGGCTCTCCTAAATATAGGGTTGAAGCAGATGTTCCTAGCATCTCGGCTTATGATGACGAAGACCTTCCATTTTTTAAAGAAGAGATGGTTGTGGAAGAGGATTCTTCTCTTTTCCTTCAAGAGGTTTCCCATGATATATTTTTATCTAGGATTAAAGAGAAAAATCTTATGTATGAACAACCAGAAGCACCATTTACTGCTATCCCTGAAATGGATATTTTTGACAGTTATATTCTCAATGGGATTACTATTCTGGAGGTTGATCATAGAAATGAAGGGATACCTTTTTTTGATGAATATTATAGTGATGATGAGCAACAATCTTATCCTACATTTGATCACTATGAAGACACTGACCGACATGACAACAAGCAGAGATTTCCCATGGTCCCTATTTATGATGATTATGAATCTGATCCTTGGGAGAGCCATGGAGAAGAGGAGGAGGAGCCAAAGATGTAGTTTATAGAATGCGCAGAGCCAGTCAGTGAGCAGCCACCACCTAAGATCAGTCAACCTACGTCAGTTGTCCACCCACTTACGCTTACTAGAGATATTCAGCCACACATGAACAATTGTGTAGTAAAGGAGGCTGCTTGTCGCCCATTTTCTGGAGTTTTCCACTGGTCCTATGAGCCTGTAAAGGAATACATGGAGTTGTATTTCCTTCACAATTTGGAGCTGCCCTATTTCATCTCAACTTTAGCCTATAAGGAGGAGTTGAAGAGTGTAACCATCTACTGTCATGGTTACACCATCTGTTTGTGATCATCGACAGAAGGAAGGAGATTCTATTAAGAAAGTTGCTTGATTGGCTATGGTGGAAGTTTGCTTTCACCTAGCCCCATGTAAAGGAATTTATTAGTTTAGGACCGTACATAAATAAGCTCCTTGGAGCATGTGTGTTTATATTTTATTTTCACTTATCGTCATGTATTTTTAAGCAAGGTGTTTTGAGCTCGACTCCATAGCCCAATAGAAGGCAACTGGAACTGCAGAAGGAGTTCTTAGAGAATTGTAGGGATGACTCTATCCCCCATGGAGCCTAATGTTAGCACCAATTCTTGCAAGGGGGGTGCTTATCTCTAGTTTCAGCCCCTTGGTGTAAAAATAAATGAAATGGGGCTTAAGATCCATCAAATGAAGTTATCCAAGGTTGCAGTCATGAGCGCCCAAGCACAACATGCATAAAATCTCTATTTTCGGGTTAAAAATCAAGCAATCGGGCATTTTTTGCTTTTTAGCGGTGAAGATCCATCGATGGAGCAGATCAAAGATCATCGGGTAATCTAGAGCCATGGAGTTGCATGAGGTTTAGCATATGGGCTCATCTCTTATGGACAAAGTCACGAAATGATCCTGGTTGTCCAATATTGAAGGACACATGGCGCCTGATTAAGTCCAATCGCCATTTCGGCTACCAGGACTTTGAAATACAAGGGTAGACTCCCTTCCACCCATGATATGTGAAATGTGAAGGTGCCTTTGGGTGCAGGCCTACTGTCATAGCACAGGGTCGTATGGAAAGGCAAGTCCTGAAGAAGGGGGACAAGTGGCATCTAGTTGACATTTCGGGGATTTTGTAGCTCCTGGTGGGAGAATCCCCGAAAGAATCAGGACCGTTAGTCTTGAAGGATACATGGCATGAGATTAATTTTGGTTTCCATTTTGGCTACCGAGACTTTGAAATACAGGGGTCGAGATCATAGGAATGAGAACTCCCGGTGGGAGAACCCTCGAAATACAATAAGGTTCATCGTGACCGTCCATATTAAATCAAATCCGACCATTGATTGCGGATTAGCCATTTCATCATTTCAGCTACCGAGACTTTGAAAGATAGGGGGTCACTCCTCCACTGCATCTGGAATCACTGAAACATGAAATGTAAAAGCCCCCAGGAGTTGGGCCCATGGTCTTGGTGCCCGATCAAAAAGGAAACAGACCCGGGGAAAGGGCACCAGTATTTATCATGTGGCAATGCAGGTCCGGTGATCCAGATGGATATCGGTGGCCACCCACCTTTTCCAATTGGCTCAAAACAGTTTTATGACATTTTTGGCAATTTACTATTTTTAGTAGTTTTTACTTCCGGGGCCATTTTGAGGGCCTAAATGAAGGTTTTTCGGTATCGATCTCCTCAATGATATTTGAAGGCATAGTTGACCCCCCAAAATGAATCTCCTTGATGATACCTTTCCAACGGGCTATCACATGCCTAAAACAGAGATCGTATGCAAAAGTTACGACCCCGGGAAGTTGATGTACTAGCTTACCCAAACGGGGCCCACATGAATTTTGGCGTTTCATCTCCTAGGGTTAGGTTTTTGGATGTCTAGGGTTTTTGGAATTCTTGATTATTGTAAAAATTCCTTCAGAGCATCATTGTAACCATCTTCTTGCGAATGCGCGCTGTCGTCACATCTCTTCTCAGAGATAAGTCGCCACCATTCCACCAAGCTTGTTTCCGCTGCATTTTACAGTTTCAGCTTATTTTGTTATTGACTAGAAAACCAATTTTACTGTATCTCTGTTATTTTGTCTTAAGCACCTGTTAATAATCTGTATTCATTTTGTTCTGCTCATAAAATCTGGATCAGTGGTATCAGAGCGGTCTGCTCCTTGTTGTCTTAATGCATGTCCCCAACGAGGTTGGAGTACAAAGAGTTGGGTCTCGAGCTTGTTTCTCTTGAGGAAAAAAGCTCTCACACGCCCAAGCGACCTCCCATGGCAGGAGAAAAGAAAGATGACAGGATAGGAGATCCTTTCAAACTGTTCATTGAGGAAGCCCTCACGCAACAGAGGAATGAGATGATGGATAGTTTCACGCAAATCCTTCGGTGGCTACCAACAGGCGATGCATCTTCTTCGAATGGAGGCGTCGCCCCCTTCAAGGTACAAATAAACTTTGATATTCCTATATTTGAAGGTTAGATAGATGCAGATACTGTAGACAAGTGGTTGAATCTACTAGAAGGGTATTTTTATGTTCATAAATTTTCGAGTAGAGAAAAGATTACTTTTGCACTCCTCAAAGCCATTCCCCATGTCAAATATTGGTGGGAAACTTTCTGTGAGAAAAAGGAAACAGAGGAAACCTCATTATTTTTAGTCACGACCACTTGGGAATCCTTCAGGGATGCTATTAAGGAACAATACTACCTTGTCGGAAGTTATGACGACCTGTATACCAAATGGACCACACTGCGGCAAGAAAGAGACCAAGAAGTGCCAGATTTCACAAATATCTTCCATACCTTGTGCACCAAGTTGGGTATCAAAGATTCGGAGTGACATCTGGTTCTCAAGTATCCTGATGCTTTGCATAGATACATCTAGACCGAAATGGAATTTCTAGACATCTCATCCTTGGGCGTGGCCTACTGATATGCTGTCAAAATTGAGCAGAAGCTCAAACAAAAGACGCGACAATTTGGGCCTGGGAACCCCTCACAAAAAAATCCAAGAAAGGGAAGCCCCAACCCACCGAACAAAGGAAAAGGCAAAGATGGATAGTATCAAGACAACCAGTACAAGCCGAAAGAAAAGAAGGACACCGGAAAGATAAAGAAAGATACTGGGAAGTGGTGCGACTTCCATAAGAGCCCTTGGCATAACACTGCTGACTGTCGCTCAAAGCAGTTGCTGGTGGCCGAAGTGAAAGACTCTAAATCAGATGCAGATTTTGACTTCAAGATAGAACCAGAAAGGGGAACACGGATCATTGAAGCGGAACCCAGTGCCACCGTTGCTACCACCAAGATCCAGCCTGGTGAACCAGACGAGCCAGAAGAAGGAGAGTGCCTCTTCCAGTCACATATGTGGGTAAAAGGCACCCCGCTGCACTTCATCATTGAAAGTGGTAGCCAGAAGAACCTCATCTCAGTAGAGGTCATCAAGAGGATGGCCCTACCAACAACGCCGCACCCACAACCCTATACCATTGGATGGCTCCACCAAGGAAGCGATCTCAGCGTCGGCCAACAGTGTCGACTGTCATACGACATCAAGCCCTTCAAAGATGAGGTATTGTGTGATGTTGCTCCTCTTGAAGTTTGTGATGTTCTTTTGGGCCAAACATATTTATGGAAACGTCATATTGTATATGAGTCTAGGCCTCGTAGTGTTATTATTACTTTGAACAAGAAATTGTATAGGATACCCGAGGCAGTCCCACCTAGTGTTATTTCCTTGATCTATGCTAAGCAATGCAGGAAGGTCATCTCTCAGACGAGGAAGTTTGTCTTCTTCGTGATTCACTCTCAGAATAATCGAAAGATCGCATCCACATCCAGGGTCTCTGTGGCCGACCTCTCCACACAGCAGAAGCGAGTAGATAAGGTCATGGAAGAATACTCGGATATCTTCTCCTCACCTACAAGGGTAACTCTGCAATGCTAGGTCAAGCACCCCATCGATCTGACCCCCGGTGCACCACTGCCCAATGGGCCAGTCTATCATCACTCTTTGTTAGAGAATGAGGAGATCAAGAGATAGATCCAAGAACTTATCCACAAGGGGCACATATGCCCTAGCTCATCACCTTGCAGGAGCCCAATTGTCCTGGTATAGAAGAAAGATGGAACCTAGCGACTCTGTATTGATTATCAGGCTCTAAATAAAATCACTGTCAGAAACCAGTACCTGATTCCCCGAATCAATGGCCTCCTTGATCAACTCACGGGGGGAAATACTTGTAATTTTGATCTGAAGTTTGGCTACCACCAGGTCCCAATAGAACAGACAGATGTATGGAAGACCACCTTCAAGTCAAAGGAAGGACTTTTTGAATGGTTGGTCATGCCCTTTGGTTTGACAAATGCTCCAGCCACTTTCATGAGGATGATGGATGATATCTTGCAGCCATTCACCAATACTTTTGTAGTGGTGTATCTAGATGACATTCTAATTTACAACAGGACTTGGGACGAACACTTGCAGCATATTCAGCAGGTTCTGCATACCCTGCGGTAGCACAAGCTATATGCCAACCTGGAAAAATGCTCCTTCAGCATGGAAAGGGTCCATTACCTAGCTACATAATTGATCAACATGGCGTACATGTGGATCTAGCCAAGATCCAAGTTATCCATGACTGGACAACCCCAACAACACTCACTTAGCTTCAGAGCTTCTTGGGACTTGCTAATTTCTACCGTAGGTTTGTGTTGGGTTTCTCCCATATTGCATGGGCCCTCAGCCAAATAAATAGGGGTGGTGGTAAGGCGAAATTTGCATGGGGCCGGTCCCAACAACAAGAATTTGATGATTTGAAGCAACGCTTGTGCTCATCCCTAGTACTTTCACTACCAGACCTGCAACATCCCTTTGAGATCGAGACAGATGCTTCAGACTATGCTGTGGGCGCCGTTCTCACTCATGACGGCCACCCCGTGGCCTATCATAGTGAGACACTGTCAGATACTGTCCGTAAGTACCCTACTTATGACAAAGAAATGTAATCCATTGTGAAAGAATGTCGCCAGTGGAGACATTACATTCTTGGGAAGGAGACAGTCATCCACACTGATCATAATCCACTACAGTTCATGCAGACACAGGGAAAACTACAAAATGACTGCCATCAAAAGTGGTCCACATACTTGTAGCAATTCCACCTCAAAATCAAGTATAAAACAAGAAGCACCAATCACGTCGTTGATTGCCTCAGCAGACCACCAGTCGCGACACTCACCACGGTGCTAGACTCTTGTGGCCATGAGACATCTGGATGGCCCCAACTCTATGAGACAGACCCTGACTTTGCCACCACCTACCAAATGTTGGGTGAAAATGCAGTTGTTGATAATTTCCATCTTCAGGATGGGTTGTTGTGTCGTCTGGGCCATATCTGTGTTCCATCAAGCGAGCAAGCGAAGATGATCTGGGAAGCCCACTATAGTCGGGTGGCAGGACACTATAGTGGCGATGCTACAGAAACATTTCTACTGGCTGAAACTTCGATAGGAGGTCGGCAAGTATATCAGGTCCTGCACTGCCTGCGTTATTGCCAAACCGACCACTAAGAAACAGGGCTTGTACACCCCTCTTCCTACTCCTGACAGGCCATGGGAATCCATCTCAATGGACTACGTGTCAGGCCTCCCATCCACCAAGCGAGGAAATGACTCTGTTTTTTTGGTTGTTTATCGCTTTTCTAAGATGGCGATTCTGGTTGCCTACAAGAAGAGCATCACAACAGAGGCCACTGCCAAGCTCTTCTTTGAATGAGTCTGGGTACATTTTGGAATCACACAAACCATTGTCTCAGATCAGGATAGTCAATTTCTCAGGACATTCTGGTCAAGCCTCTGTTCACTGCTGGACACCAAGCTCACCAAATCCACGGCCTTCCACCCCCAGACAGATGGCCAAACCGAGGTTGTAAATCAAATGATTGTGCATATCCTTCACATGTATAATTCAAAGAACCCTTGCACATGGGATGAGAGCCTTCCTTATGTCCAACATAGCTACAGCCGAGCCTTGCATAGCTCAACCGGCCACAACCCCTTTCAAGTGGGGTTGGGATTCCAGCCATTGGGTCCGATAGATGTTGCACTTCCCCTTGCGGTCACCTCGACTGACTCACCTCTTGCTCCAACTAAAGCTGACAAAGACACCCATATCATTGAGCAGTTCCATCACATCCACCAACAGGTTCAGGATATCCTACAGAAGTCCAATGACAAGTACAAACAGTGCCATGATCAACATCGGGTGCCGCATAAGTTTCAGG
>ML796487.1:330499-344669 GCA_009831015.1 Picea engelmannii | reverse complement strand
AGAACTATAACATTGAGAAAAGGATAAATGGAAGGTGGAAAGTTTATTATGGGTTTGAAAATTATTGTAAATTAGCATACCTTTGGCTATAGCATAAGAAAAATCTCCTCTTTGAGACTCTTGTCACTCCTATAATATTATATGGATGTGAAGTTTGGGGATGCAATATCTCTCAAGAATTGTGGAGAAAGATTAAGAATATCCAAAAGAATTTTATAACTTATAAACTCAAAATTAAGGGAGATACACTCTATCTTATCCTCCTCATCATATCGAGCCTTTCCCCCACTAAGAGCATAGCTATGATTAAGTACTTAATGTACAAGAACAATATGCTAATGATGATGATGATTAACATTCACTAAGACTGAATTGGTCTATCGGACCTGTTGGCATAGGAGATGACCCAGGGTTCAACACTTCAACAGTTCACCAACAAAACCCTAACTAGCACCCCTTTCGGCAACACCTGCGAAGTAGATGAAGTCTCACCCGAGGTAGAGGCAGGGGGGTTGCAGGACTCAAGTGTCTACAACCTAGATGGGATACAGATCTGTGATCAAAATACTTAACAGAGCACTTAGCAATTAACATTCATTAGTCTTTAACCCTTATTCACATCGTAGGTTAAACCTTTATTATAGATCAACGCAATAGTAATCAATCTTAATCACATCTAACCATTTAGCACATAACATTAGTGTAGATATAACATTCATTCATATATAAAGCACCAAGAATTAATGGATCTACCTTTCATGCATCAAGATTAAGCAAATATAAACAGAAACATCATGAACATATTGCACAAAGCACAATAACATAGGATATATGTGGCTCACCCCAGTGTGGGGCTACGTCCACCAACTCTTCTTCTTCTTTATTAATCTCTTCAATCTCCTTACAGGCATCAAGCCATAGATCCAACTCTGCAAAGGACAGGAGATCTATGCGCACCTCGCCAGATCCTCCTTCCCCAAGTTAGGTCAAAGCACAAAGCCTTTACACAGTCTGTGCACAAAGCACTTACAAAACACTTGCACTAAGCTCTGCAAGCCTTAACGCATTCATGCACTAAGCCAAATACCACTCTAGCACTTAGCCAACCAGATCTAGCTCTTAGAATGCCTAGCTATTTATTTATACATTACAAAAGGGGCCTAAACATGGGTAAGACCCATGGGCCGACATCCCATACCCGTTACATAAACCCTAAAATCCCAAAAATCCCACAAAAGGGGTGCGATCCCACGATCTACGCTTCACCTGGGCGCTCCGTCTTCGACCATCCTGTCGAAGTCCCAAAAATGGTCAAACACGACCAATGTTTCCTCAAAACTTGTTCGAGGGCCAACATAACCTTAAGAGGGTAACTGATTACTTGTGATACTTTGAAATTTTGTTTCTGTGCTCAAAAAGAATTAAGAGACGATTTCCAAGATCACCATACTTTTGTTGAGTTAAGAGGTTAGGAAGGTTGGTAGTCTGACAAATATTTTTAAAATGAGATCTAATATGGGTATAGGCTAGATAATCTAAGAGAAAGTGTTTTTCATCTTCAACCTTCTTAGTTTCACAAAGGTGACACACTCTTTCATCCCATGGCGTTTTAGGAATTGACCAATGTCTAGTTTCACTATGGAGCTCGTGATAATTTGTTCTTATCTTAGAAATGCTTATTTTTTCTTTACACTTGGTGAAACAAATAGATAATTTTGACCTTCTAGATTAAGTTTGATTACATCCCTATAATACCTTAATTTTCTTTTTTCCCCTAACTCTTTATCACACCACATTTTCTCCTTAAATTTTTATTTGACAAATTTTTTAATAGTATCTGTATTCTGCAAAATGGTGTCCTCCATGATTCCCCAATAGTTTAGATAAGACCGAGCATCTTTAAGCCATCCTTGCTTGAGTCAATGCTCGTTACGACTCGATTTTGATGAAATTTTAGGACACCTCTTTTATTCCATGTTGTTTAACATGTTCTTATACATTAGGTATCTAGTCATAGTCATGCTCTCAATGGGGGATAGGATTGTTTCTAATAGGAGGATGGGATAGGGAGTATTTCCTTTAATTTTGATATTATAGGTTATAAATTCTTTTGTATTTTCTCTATCTTTCTCTAGTATTCACGAGAGATACTACATCCCTAGACTTCACATACGTAAAGAATAACAAGTATAACAAGAGTCTCACAAAGGCGTTTCTTCTTATCTCAACTCCAAAGATCAACTGATTTACAATTGTTTTCAAGACCATAATAAGCTTTCCATCCCCCAATAATCCTTTTCTCAATGCTATAATTCCAATTGAGCTTGTGGTGAATATCAATTCGAAGATATTTGTATGAAGTCACTTCCTCGAAGTTGTTTTTTTTATATATGAATATATCATAATTGATCTTATTGGATTTATTAATCATGACCTTAGTCTTATCAGTATTAATAGTCATACCCATATTGGAGAAAAATCCTTGAGGATTCTTAGTTGATTTTCAAGATCACGGGGACTCCTTCCCATAAGAATGATATCATCGGCATAAAGAAGAATATTGATGACTATACAAGTGAGAGTAGGGCTGACACAACCTTCTTTTTCCAAGTAATCTTCTAACTTGTCAATGTATATGCCAAACGGGTAGGGGACAAGGGACAACCTTGTTTGACTCCAATATTGCAGTTAATATCTTTTGACCATCCCTGATTTTTTTTAAACTTATCAATAATTTTCTCATACATCCTTATTGTAGCATCCCTCAACTTGAGAAGAACTTTTATCTCTTCCAACCTATTCTAAAGGTTTTTCCTAGGAACCATGTTAACATCTTTTCTAAAGTCAACAAAACAACAAAAAATATTGGTTTTAGTATTGCGGAACTCCTTTCCAATGATCCTAACGGTAACAGGATGGTCCACAGTTGAATGATATCTCCTAAAACTGGCCTAGCGCTTAGCTCTTTTACCGCGACTTTCTAGCCAAAGGATAATCTTCTTTTCCAAAATAATTCCATAAAGCTTGGCTAAAATCAGGCTAAGTACAATGGTCCTATAATTAGAGGGAATTTTTCTATCCCCATTTTTAAAAATAGGAACAATGAGGCTTTCCGTCCACGGTTTAGGGAAGTCCTGCTTGACTGCTATATTGAAGAGCTTGTGTATGTGAAGGATAAGGATAGGCCCTTCGATTTAAAAAATTTCATCTTGGTAGCCTTCAATGTCCTTGGCTTTCCCATTTGCAATCTGTTTAATCCCAAACACTATGCCATCTGATGTAAAAGCATTGTCAGCGAGAAAATGTGGTAGGACAACTTAGTGCCTCAGGATCATTTCGGAATCTGAAACACTGGGAGTTACTGCAAATATTTTGGAGCTGACTGGAAAAATGGAAGAAGATCAAATGCTTGGAAGTTGATGATCACAAGTGATCTGGGAGTTTTCACTCCTAGCCTTGAATGTAACTAAACTTAGGTAGTAGTTAGTTTTTTGTTTCGAGTAGATGAGTAGTCGAGGGGAACCCTAAGGACCCTCTGAGATAAATAGAGGTTTTGTATGCCCAAATGAGGCTGCTACGAGTTAGTAGGAATTTTCTGAGTTTTGAGTTATTGTTTTGATATTAGTTGTAGCCATTTACTTTTGAATGAATATGACAGAGGAAAATTGACTAAAAGTCATCACATTGTTACTGTTTGTAATTCTCTGATATTGTGTTTTCATAAATGAATGAAGTTTGTTATGAATGGATGAAACTGTGAATGTTAGTATAAGTTTCAATTGTTTCTCTTCTATTAGTGAGTGCAAGGTTTGCACACAGAATGCAAGGAGTGCATGATGGGATCTGTTTCGATTCCAAATATTGGAAGAGATAGAACGAAATTTCCCCTTTGCGAGGAGGGAAAAGTGACTGCTACAAGGCATGCACAATCATCCATAAGAACCAAGTCTTGCATAGGAATCTGCTGCAAGGAGTGCACAGATTTAGAATTTGGCTAAGTGTCGAAGGGACTCCATAAGAGGTAAAGGAGAGAAAGGTGAAATGCCAACTTGATTTGGGCCGTTGGATCTAGGAAGATCTGGACCATTGATCTAGCGCCATTGTGATCTTGGATATCAGGAGAACAAAAGTAAGGAGACTCCCAAAGTTGCGAAACACAAAATCCTGACTTGATCACAACCGTTGATCAAAGGAGAAGTCTGGACCGTCGATCTGACGCTTGCAAATATCATAAAATCGGGCATCGGGAGAACAGAGGTGAACCAACCTCCAAAGTTGTGAAACATGAAATCATGACTTGATCATAGTCGTCAATCGAAGGAATATCATGGACCGTAGATATAATCATATCAGGAGTTCTCGATACACGAAATCCCGACGCGCTTGAGAGTTGAGCCCTGATTCATAACCAAAGGTCACATTGAGGGAAGATAACGGAGGAGCTAGTACACACTAACCTCCTATTGGGGTTTCGTAGGTTAGGAGAATTGGGGTAATTCACATGCAAAGACGTGACACGTGAAATCAGGAAATCATGAAACACCTTTTGGGTTAGGCTCGTGGTCACAGTCAGTGGTCACGTGAGAGAAGCTTGCACTTGGTACTTGTTCGCACAGAGAAGTTTCATGAATAGGACATGTAGAAATTTCTTGAAGATTCCAATAGGGAATCGAAGAGCTGCTCCAGCTCGAAGATTCAGAATATCTAGAGACTGGGAGGTCAGCAGACCCTTCTGAGGTGGGGACATTGCATCAAGTGGTATCAAAGATGATTTGTGTCTGTATATTTAAGGAAAAGGAAATAAATGAGACGAAAGAACTCGAATCTACAGTCTATGTGTGAGAGATAGTCGACACAATTCCACCGAGGAGACAAGTGGAACAACCTTTAGCCAATCGGGTTGTAGAAAGGGAGATGCGAGAACTTCATGCAAGATTAGAGGCGATGGAAGTAGTGTAGAGGAGATCACCTAATGCTGGAGACATCATCGATGTAGAGACCAAAGAAGTAGAGGTCAAAGAAGCTTCACGAGAGAATGGATTCGAAGAGCACTTGCTAAGAGCAGTTGTCATATTGGGAGATAGAGCCAAGATATAGGTTCCAATGTATGAAGGTAATTTGGATGTTGAAGAGCTGTTGGATTGGATAAGATCCATGAAAAAATATTTTGACTATGAATACATCGATGAGGAGAAAAGGGTAAGACATGATTTCACCAGACTCAAGGGACATGAAGCACTATGGTGGAATGAACTGTAGGCTGAGAGGATAAGAAAGGGAAAACAAAATATAAAGAATTGGGACAAAATGGTAGCCAAGATGAAGGAAAAATTCATGCCCAAATATTACCAGATCAATCTGTTTCAGAAATTGCAGAACTGGAGACAGAAGGGTATGATAGTTAAAGAATACACAGAGGAGTTCTACAAGATGAAAATCAAAATTGGACAAAGAGAGAAGGATGAAGAAGAAGTTGTGAGGTATATAAATGGCTTGAGGTATGAAATCCACGATGAGATCAGCATGATATCAGTAAGAACAGTGGAGGATGCTTATCAGTTTTCACTGAAGGTAGAGGAGAAGTTGGCCAGAATAAAAAACCAACGAGGTAGAGGTAGAAGCCCAATCCCGAACAAAGGCAAGGGAGTTTCCCATGATAAGGTACAAAAATCCAAATATGAGACTGAAAAATAACATAGTCACTCGGAAAGAGGAGGAAGTTCTCGAGGAAGACAAGATGGTGGAAGAAGTTCTTCTAGAGGAAGAGGAAGAGGAAGAGGAGCAGAAGTGAGATGTTACACCTATGGAAGGGTAGGAAATAAGTCTTGGGAATGTTCTGAGAGAAAGAAATAAGGAGAAGGTGAAGCTCACATTTTGGAAGCACAGAGAAGAAATGTTGAAGCAGAAGGAGCAGAGGATGGAAAATCTCTGATGTTGAGAAAAGTTCTCTTAAAACCAGAGGCTGAAGTTGAAAAACCGGTGCAGAGGAACAGTTTGTTCAGGACATCTTGGAAGACTAAGGACAGAGTCTACAAGGTGATAATTGACAGTGGGATTATTGACAACTTAGTATCCACAGAGATGGTGGAGAAATTGGAGCTGGAGAATACTGCACATTCGAAGTAATACAAAGTCTCGTGGTTGCAGAAAGGAAACCAGGTAATGGTTACTAGACAATGTTTGGTTGAATTTAAAATAGGAGGATATAGAGATGAAATTCTATGTGATGTAATTCCCATGGATGTATGCCATATTTTTTTGGGAAGACCATGGAAGTTTGACAGGAATGTCATTCATGATGGAAGGAAGAATACATAAACCTTGGAGAAGAATGGTAGGACACACATGTTGCTACCAATAGAGGAAAATAAAGTGAAAGAGGAAGCCAACACAAGAACACTTCTCATGAGTGGGAAGGAACTCCTGAAAAAAGTCAAGAAAGGAAAGGAGATGTTGTTTGTTGTGGTGAGGAAACCTAGAGTTGTCCTTAGAAGTACTACAATGGATGATTTTCCTGAATAAATTGGAGAATTGTTGGATAATTTTGCTGACATAGTGGTGGATGAGTTGCCTAACTCATTTCCACCCATCATAAGTATCAACCGTCATATTGATCTGATACCAGGAGCAAGTCTACTAAAGAAAGCAATGTATAGACTGACACCTCAAGAGAATGAAGAGGTAAAGAACTAAGTCCAGGAATTGTTATACAAAGGGTTGGTAATACAGAGCTTGAATACATGCATCGTGCCAACTGTGTTGAGTCCAAAGAAAGATGGAGTATGGAGAATGTGTACAGACTCAAGAGCCATTAACAAGATCACCATCAGGTATAGATTTCTTTTGCCAAAAATGGATGATTTAATGGACTGTCTAAGTGGATAAAACTTCTTTTCTAAGATAGATTTGAAAAGTGGATATCACCAGATAAGAATGAGAGAAGGTGATGAATGGAAGACAACCTCTAAGACAAATGAAGGTTTGCATGAATGGCTTGTTATGCCATTTGGCTTAACAAATGCCCTGAGTACTTTTGTGAGGTTGATGAATGAAATATTAAAAGATTTCATTGGAAAATTTGTGGTTGTATATCTGGATGATATAATGATCTTTAGCAAGACTAAGGAGGAGCATTTGAGACACCTGACACTAGTGATGAGAATACTACAATAGGAGAAGCTGTCGATAAATCTGAAGAAGGCCTCTTTTATGAAGACATAACTCATTTACTTGGGTTTTGTGATCTCTTCAAATGAGATGAAGATGGATCCTGAAAAGGTGAAAGCAATCAAAGAATGGCCATCACCAAGAAGCATGTTTGGGGTAAGAATCTTCCATGGATTAGAAAGTTTCTATAGGAAGTTCCTCAGAGATTTCAGTGGAATTTGTGCACCAATGATGGATACAATGAAGAAGAAGCACAAGTATTTTAAATGGATAGAGGAGGCCGAGAGGAGATTCAATATACTGAAGCAGAAGATAACAAAACAACCAATTATGGTCTTGCCAAATTTTTAAAATATGTTTCAGGTGAGCTGTGATGCATGAGTTGCAATTGGAGTAGTTTTGAGCCAGGATAATAGACCGGTTTCCTATTTCAGTGAGAAGCTGAATGAGACTAAGAGAAAATACTCCACATATGATAAGGAATTTTATGCCATAATTCAAGCCCTGAAGAAGTGGAGACACTACCTTGTCCCATAGGAATTTGTCTTGTATAGCGATAAACAAGCTTTACAATTCATAACTAGATAGGAAAAATTGAATCAGAAGCATGCAAAGTGGATTGAGTTTATGCATAATTTTGGTTTTGTCATAAAACATATTGTTGGGAATGCTAACAAAGTTGTTGATGCATTGAGCAAGAGATGTTTGATTCTACAGGAATTTCAGGTGAAGACCTTGGGGTTTGAACACCTTAAGGAAATGTACAGTGATGATCCAGATTTCAAGGAGGCATTCGAAGCATGCGTGAATCCTGTGTTGAGAGATAGGAGTCAGTGGGTAGAATATATGATTCAAGAGGGATTATTGTTCAAGGGAAATCAATTATGCATACCAAAGTGTTCAATGAGGGACAACCTTTTGAAGGAGAAGGATAGTTGAGGATTGGCTGGACATTTCGGTCATGATAAAACATTCACACAATTGAACAGTTCATACTATTGTCCAGGTATGAGGACATAAGTGATGAAATTTGTGAATAGATGTAGAATCTGCCAACATGCAAAAGGTAAATGATAGAACATTGGATTTTATCAACCATTTCCGATACCAGAGAGGCCTTGGGATGTGATAAGCATGGATTTTGTGTTAGGAATGCTAAGAATGCAAAGAGTATGTGATTCCATATTTGTGGTTGTGGATAAATTTTCAAAGGTGGCACACTTTATCCCATTCCAGAAGACCAGTGATGCAACACATGTTGCAAATCTGTTTTTCAAAGAAGTTGTGAGACTTCACGGCCTACCCAGAAGCATCGTCTCAGATAGAAACACAAAATGTGTTGTTCATTTTTGGAGAAAACTGTGGAAGACGTTGGGGAAGGATTTGTCCTTCAGCTCATCTTATCATCCTCAGACAGATGGATAGACTCAGGTGGTGAACATAAGTTTGGGAAACTTATTGAGGAGTCTCGTCACTGAGCATCATAACCAGTGGGATCAGATTCTTCCACAAGCATAATTTGCATACAACGACTCGCCAAACAGAAGCACTGGAAAGAGCCCATTCAAAATATTGTATGGAATTCAACCCAAGGGAGTATTTGAGTTGAGAGACTTAGAATAGAATGAGATCAGAAGTTCTGGAGTAGAATATTTTGCTGCAGAAATGCAAAATCTCCATAGCTAGATCAAAGGATAGTTCCAGAGCTCTAGCCAAGAATACAAGCGCAGAGTTGATAAACATTGTAGAGAACTTCAATTTGAAGTAAGAGATCAAGTTCTGGCACATCTCAGGAAAGAAAGGTTCCCTTGTGGAACATATAACAAGTTGAAGATGAAGAAGATAGGGACATGTAATATATTAAGGAAGTTTGGTGAAAATGCCTATGAGATTGAGCTTCCAGATGATGTGGTTATATCACCCATATTAAACGTTTCAATCCTGTACCCTTATAGGGAATATGACTCAGAGGGATCAAAAGTTCAAGAGAAGATTCAGTGGGAGAAACAAATGCCTATAGCGGAAAAAACACAGATGGAGATGATCATTGATCAAAGGATTAGCAAGAAGACGAGGAGGAAGACCCATCTTCAATATCTAGTCAAGTGGAAAGGACACCCAATAGAAGATGCCAGTTGGGAAAATGAAGATGATATCTAGAAGCATGGAAAGTCATTGCAGGAGATCATGGACAGGAGTTGATAAACTTTTGTCTAGGGGAGTATGATGCAGGAGCATCATCAGTGAGCACACGTGGTAGGACAACTCAACACCTGGGGATAATTTAGGATTCTAAAATGTTGGGAGTTACTGCGAATATTTTGGAGCTGACTGGAAAAATAGAAGGAGATCAAATGCTTGGAAGCTGATGATCATGAGTGATCTGGTATTTTTCACTCCTAGCCTTGAATGTAACCGAACTTAGGTAGTAGTTAGTTTTTCGTTTCGAGTAGACGAGTAGTCAGAGGGAACCCTAAGGACCCTCTGAGATAAATAGAGGTTTTGTATGCCCAAATGAGGCTGTTGCGAGTTAGTAGTTCTGAGTTTTGAGTTATTGTTTCGATGCTAGTTGTAGCCATTTACTTTTGAATGAATATGACAGAGGAAAATTGACTCAAAGGCATCACATTGTTACTATTTATAATTCTTTGTTATTGTGTTTTCATAAATGAATGAATTTCGTTATGAATGGATGAAACTGTGAATGTTAGTATAAGTTTCATGATCCGGATTTATGTAGGAACACAATGAAATACATAAATACACATAAATGCAGAGATGCAGTGGAAATAAGACTTCATTTCATTAATAACAAATGACTCAAAAATGTTTACAGACAGAATGGAAATAAACTAGCTAAGGTGTTGGTAGCTTATCTCTGATAAGAGATGTGCCAACTACTGGCCTTTGAACTACCTATTACAATGATGCTGGAAGGCCTATATATTACTAAGAAACAATGGAAAACTCTAAACATCCAAAAACCTAACCATAGAAGATGAAATGCCAGAATATGGGCCCTGTTGGGGTAAATTGGTACATCAATTTCCCGGGGTCATAACTTTGGCATACTATCTCCATTTGACACACATGATACATCGTTAGAAAGATCTATCCGAGGAATACATTGCTGAGAGCAAATATCGAGTCTGCAATAGAATCATATTTGCGGAATCATTCATGCCCAAAAAACATCGTTTAGGGCCTCAAAACAACTCTGGAAGTTTAGGACCCGAAGAACTGCTAAAAATAGTAAATTGTGCTACAATTAAGGAAAATGAAAAACTGAAAGAAACAATGGTATGGGTCCAAGTGGAATAGGTGGGTGGCCACCAATATCCACCTGGATCATTTCAATTGTTTCTCTTCTGCTGAGTGAGTGAAAGGTGTGCACACAAAACACAAGGAGTGTGTGACAGGATCTGTTTCGATTCCGAAGCTCAGAAGAGATAGCACAAAACTTCCCCTTTGCAAGAAGTGTAAAGTAATTGTCGCAATTCATGCACGTTCATCCACAAGAACCGAGTCTTACAGAGGAATCTGCTGCAAGGAGTGCACAAATTTAGAATTCGGCTAAGTGTCGAAGGGACTCCATAAGAGGTAAAGGAGCGAAAGGTGAAATCCCGACTTGATTTGGGTCGTTGGATCCAGGAAGATCTAGACCATCAATCTAGCGCCATCACGATGTCGGATATCAGGAGAACGGAAGTAAGGAGACTCCCAAAGTCACGAAATGCGAAATCCTGACTTGATCATAGTCGTTGATCGAAGGAAAAGTCTGGACCGTTGATCTGACGCTCGCAAATATTAGGAAATTTGGGATCGGAAAAACAGATGTGAAACAACCTCCAAAGTCACAAAACATGAAATTACGACTTGATTGTAGCCATTGATCGAAGGAATATTGTGCACCGTAGATCTAATCATATTGGGAGTTCCCGATACATGAAATCCTGACGCACTTGAGAGTTGAGCCCCAGTTCATGAATGGATGTGACATTGAGGGAAGATAAGGGAGGATCTAGTACATGCTAAACTCCTGTCGAGGTTTTAGAGGTTGGGAGAATCGAGGTGATTCACATGCAAATAGCCGGCAAGAGAAATCGTGAAACACCTTTTGGGTTAGGCTCATGGTCACAACCAGTGGTCACATGAGAGAAGCTTGCGCCTGGTGCTTGTTCGCACGATGAAGTTTCGTGAATAGGACCTGTGGAAATTTCTTGAAGATTCCAGTGGGGAATCAAAGAGCTGCTCCACCTCAAATATTGAGAAGATCCAGAGAATGGGAGGTCAACAGACCCTGTTGAGGTGGGGGTACTACATCATCATCTAAAGAAAAAACTTCTTCTTTTATAGGGACAATAAGAATGGTTTCCATGGAATTAGGGAACTCATAAATACTTTTAGGTAGGAATTCCAGTTGATTAAGAGAATCCTATTATTTTCTTTAGTATTTTGTTTTATAATTTGGCTCCAGAACTTCTTCGGATCCAACTTATATAGTTGTGAAAGTTTCTCTTTCCTTTTATTGATATAGTACCTTGTTTTCCTTTTAATTAGGGATTTGTGCGTATTGATCTTATCGAGTTTTAAGGACTCATTAGAAGCATCCCTAATGGATTTCCTAGAAATTTTTCATTCTTTATCATACCAAGGGTTGGTCGTTCTATTATTATTTTTATAGGACAGCTCGAAAGAGAACTTGCTAATATAAGTGGAGAGGGTAGTTGTAAAATTATGATAAAGTTCTTCAATGTTTTCCGTATAAGTTAGGAGATTTAATTTACTATTTAAATCCTTTAAGAAAAGGTCAACTTTATTTTTGTCAAAGAAAAAATCCCTTTGATTATCATAATTCTCTTCAATGGTGCACCTGTGCATGGAAAAATTTAGAGTTAGGGTTAAAGGTTTATGATGAAATTCAGGCTCATGGTCATTTAAAATGTCAAAAGTTTCTATCAGGTGGAAACGAGGATATCAGATATCACATAATCTACGACACTATTGCCTACCCCATGAATACAAGTCATTTGGTTGGATTTTGGCCACTTCATTACTCCATTGAAAATTATTGTGTCTTGAGAGCTGGAGAGCTTGACCAACTCAATACCGAACAAATTTTCAATTAGGTCTTCAGAGCTTCTTTTGTATCTATTAGATAAAAAAATTCCTCATCTAGCCATAAAGGATTATGGTTGGAATCAATACTTAAAAGAGTAGCTTGTTTAGTTGCAATCCTAGCATTAAAGTATCATAGAAGGAGGATATTACCTTCATTTTTCAAACTATAAATATCTTGTTTTAAATTATTTTAGGGACAATTGTTATCTCGATTGTTTTTATTATAAAAAGTAGAATTAATAAGTGCAAAATAAAAATTTTCTATATACATCTTCTTAGCATTGGTGTCTGAAATTTCTATCCAAATGTAGTAATTGAGAGGGTCAATCTTATGAAGTTGAATGTGAGGAGAAATTATATTTCTAATATAACAAGCTATGCTTCCTATCCCTCTATGGTGGGATTTTTTGTTCCATGCCAACCACAAGACATATCCTTCTATGTTAGGGACCTTAGACTCCTCATGCTCCCAAGTTTCAACTAGACAAATAATATCAGTATGACATGGGATCCAAATTATCATAGAACCTTTGCGCCATGCAAAGCCACGAGAGTTCCAAAAAATGATCCCGCGTGTCCCAAATTCCTATTTATTATTATCCTTGTAGTCTCTATACCTAACAATAGCTTTTCGATTTTTTCAGGACATGGATGAAAATAGACTCCCAAAAATTGTTTCAGGACTCTAGAGTAGATCCAAAACAGTTTTATCACTTATAATCTCAAAATTAAGGGAAATACACCCTATCCTATCCTCCTCATTGAAGTGATCATTTCCCCCTTTAAGATCACAACTATGATTAGGTACTTAATTTACAAGAACAAGATAAACGACATGGATAACAAGAGGCTCCCTAAAATTGCTTCAAATTCTAGCCAAAATAAAAAACGACTCAAGCGGGGATGGAATAATGATTCCAAGTCTGAGCTAAATCATTGGGGAATAAAATAAGACATTATTTTGCAAAATATCGATGATATTAAAAATATTTTGAAAGCTAAATTTAAGGAGAATCTACTGCGTGAAAATAATTAGAGGATAAAATAAAGTAACATATTACAAGGAGGTAGTTAACCCTAACCTTGAAGATTAAAAGTATCCCTCTGTTTTGACCATCTTAAAGAAGATAATCAATATTGCTAAAATAAGAACTAATTCTCAAAAATGGGCATTGGGAAATCCACAAAACACCATGGAAAGAAATAATATGTCATCTTTGTGACGTGAAGAGGGTTGAAGATGAAAAGCACTTTCTCTTAGAATTCCCTACGTACACCCAAATTAGATCTCAATTTCAAAATATTTGTCACAATACCAACCTTTCTAACCTTCTAAGTCATAAAAAATTTATTGATCTTGCAACGTTTTTCTTAAGTCTTTTCAAGCATCGAAATAAATTTTTAAGGAAATCCAAGTAACCTCTTACTTGTCTTAATGTCTGATATACATATTTTGGTTCGAGTGAACATTAACCACCATCGTCATCATATAAGTAACTCATTTTTTTTTTGTAATCTTATACTTCATCCCCTCGGTTTCATAAATTATTTAAATATCAAAAAATAATAACTATAATTAACTAAATTAATTTGTTAAAGTTTTAATAATAATGTAAAAAACACTCGAGCTTAAGAGCTTAATTTTGAATATTGAGGAAGAATGGTGAGTGAAGCGGGTTAGCGAGCCAAGGCTGGTTGGTTTATGGTTTCAACATAAGTGTGAGGGGAGAAATATAGGATAGAGAGTACATGAATGGCGTTGCTAGAATCAGATGGGGTAGGCAAGTCAAGGGGGGTCTAGGAAAGGGTAATAATGAAGGTATAACCAAGCCGAGAAACGTTGGATCCGAAAAATGCAAAGTAAATGGATGCCATACATGAA
>ML796487.1:306820-324376 GCA_009831015.1 Picea engelmannii | reverse complement strand
TCCCAAGTTGTTCTTAAGGGGGGATGTTAGGATATTTAGACACTTAGGAGTTAGTTAATATCTACTTGGTCTAATATGTCATTAGGTAAAAGTGTGTTTCTTTAGTATGCATTAGTATGCATTTGTAGTTAGGCAATCCGACGATCACGATATGTTCCTGACATAGAGTGATCTGATGGTTCATACTCTCCTAGATCTTAATGGCCATTGATCCGTGGCTTAACACCCGATTGGTCCATGATCTCTATTTAAAGAGCATGGAGGGTCATTTTTCGATGATCGATTGTGAGAAACTCTCTTGTACAATCTCTCTGTAATCTTTTTCTTTGCATTAATAAACTGCTCCAAGTGGCCGCGTTGGCTGGGGCCGTGGATGTTTCCCCGTAGGGGTTTTACCATGTGAAAACATCAGTGTGTTGATCTTTGATCTAGTTATGTGAGTGGTTATTGAAGGTGTTCATCCTCTGTTGGAATACCTGTGTTGTCGAACAATTTATTCAGAGATTGTCCCCTAAATATAAATCAGATTGACAATAAACCTAAAGAAGGAACATATGCAGAAGGATTCAAAAATATCCCAGGGAAGCATAAGGTGGGGTGAAGACCTGAAAATCATACAACAAAGGAAGAAGATAACAATAAAAATGAACTTAAATCCATCGAGGAGAATAACCAAGGATTTGAGGAGAAAAACCAGGAAGAGAAAAGGAAAAAGGAAGAAAAAATAAAGGAAACCATAGAGAAATGCTTGAAACCATATCTAAAAGAAAAACTAGTGGATAATAAATAAACATAGTTGGAGATGCAAGATCAGGAAGATCGAGATCAGGATCGAGAGGAGAATGTCCAAAAGGAAAGAAAACAATAATTGAAATGGAAAAGGTGGAAAGTAATATAAAAGCCTCGAGGTAAGACCAAGTAGAACAAGAAATAAATGAAATGACTGTGGACCAACACAACAATATACAAGGTGATTCACAGGAAAGAAAGGGTAAGGATATAGACCTGGGGATCTTAGAATTATCCTCAAGCAGTATGGAGGTAAAATACAGCCCTCTGAAGAGGGGTATAAAACTGTATAGAGAGTTCATAGAAGAAACGAGAGCCCATTTAGTGGACTCGGGAAAAATGGTAGGCCTTTCATAAATATATTTCAAAACCCAACCAAATTTATATTATGAATCCCATCTCATGGAATGTGCTAGGTATGAATTCTCCATCCAAACACAAAATGTTAAAAAAAGAATTACACAGGAAAAATAAGAGATTTTTCTAATTTATGAAACAAAGTGTGATAAGGAAGCGATGGTCAAAATCACAAAGAATGTTTGTAAAGATTGTGAAGTAGAAGTGGTTGATTCAGAAGGATCTTCAAAAGGCATGACTATTTTGTGGGATCCATGGAAATGGAGAATGGTGTTGTTCTCCAACATTATGAGAATCCTAATGATGAGCTTTGCTAAGATAGGATCTCAAACCCAGGGGTTCATCTTGAATATGTATGGCATGTTAATGCCCCATCTCTATCGAGGCTTTCTAGAATCCCTACATCACCCAAGGGGACTTTCACAGAGCCACCACTGAGTCATTTGGGGTGAGTTTAATATGATCAATTTTCTTATGGATAAAAAAGGAGGGATCAGACGTTGGGAGGGAAAATTTCATACCAATATATATCCAAACTATTAATGGTCCATTTAATTGGAGCAACAAAAGAAGAGAAGACAAAAAAAAATCTATTAGTCTAGATAGATTCTTGAATTTTGAGGAATTGTTTCAATGTCAATAAGCAATCTTGATGGAATTCATCCGCTTCTCTTACTCATATCACTGGTCGATCAGCCTTTCCTGGGAGGATAAAATAACCATTCGACCAAAGCCTTTATGATAAGAAAATTTTTGGATGGACCATCAGGACTTTATGCAGAACATTGAAGATTGGTGGCTTGAAAATCCAAATTTGTATGGCACCAAAACGTATCAATTTCAACATAAACTCAAACACATCAAGTTCCAAATCAAGAATTGGAACAAGGAAGTGTTTGGAATTTTTTTTGAGGAAAATAAATGGATGGAAAAATAAATGGATGGAATTCAATTAGAGGCAACAACAGGATAATAGACAAAGGAAGCAAGGAATAAGGAGGAACAACTTAGGTTTGAGCTAGACAAAAGAGACAAACAAGAGGAAATCCTTTGGCAACAAAAATCCATAGTAAAATGGTTGAAAGAGGGAGACAAGAACACAAGTTTTTCCATAAATCTCTATTGCAACGAAGGGATCAATACAGGATAACATCCCTTACCATATCCTCAGGATAAAGAGGAGATTCTATTGAGGATACAAAAGAGGAACTGGTAAGTAACTTTCAACTTTTATTAACTAAACTTGTAGGAGGGAGAGAAGAAACTATCCAAAAGATTATAGGATGCATCCCAGATTTGGTCACTCCGGAGAAAAAATGATTTTTGATGAGCCCAACATCCATGGAATAAATGGAAAGGATGATGGAGATGGCTCGAGGCAAAGCCCGCGGCCCCGATCAGTTCACAACTGACTTTTTTCAAAAATGATGGAAAATTATAGGGAGAGACATATGAAAAGTTGTGGAACAATTAAGATCCTCTAATTCCATTCATCAATCCTTCAATGCTACATTCATAACATTAATGCCTAAGGAAAAAGAATCTAATACAACACGTAAATTCAGACCAATAGACATATGCAATGTAATCTATAAGATAATATCCAAACACATTGCTAAGAGACTTAAACCCTTGCTTAAAAACATCATATGTACGGAGCAGGGAGGTTTTGTCGAAGGGAGACAAATCCTCGATGAAATAATAGTTTCTCATGAAACAATGCACTCCATGCAAGATTCCAAGACGGCGGGAATGCTAATAAAATTGAACATGTTAAAGGCCTATTTTTTAAAGTACGTTAAATTGATATTTAACAATATCAATTTGTATCCATATAACAATTTTAAAGTACGTTTCATTGCTTATTTTTTATACATATTGCGTGCTCTTGCAATTAGACAATACCCAATGAATTAGTATAAAAGTTGATCACTTATTTCTCCGTATGTTTGCTAGTTTATTAGACAATATCCAATGGATTAGTATAAAAGTTGATCACTTATTTCTCCATATGTTTGCTAGTTTTTATGGGCATTATTTGGGTGTTGTTTGGCTCAACTTTAACTATTATAATCATCATTCTTCTTTTTTATGCTCATGATATTGTTCTTGACGCGAAGAGTTTCTATGACCTAGGTAAGGAACTTACAATCCTCAAGGACTTATTCTCTAGTATGAGAATGACTGTGAACATGACAAAACAAAGGTTATGATAACCAAATCTGTATCTATAGTGATACAGATACTCGTATATTTGCTTAGAATTTGTAGTATCTGTATCTATAGTGATAACTTAGAAGTTTCTTTAGATGATGCAAGTTGTGTTGGCCAGACTCTGGCTAGTATAATCATTATTTATATTCTTTATGTTTATGATATTGTTCTTATCGAGAATAGTCCCTATGACTTAGGTAAGGAACTTATAATCCTCAAGCACTTCTTCTTTAGTATGGGAATGACTCTGAACATGACAAACCAAAGGTTATGATAATCAAATCCAAAAAGATCACTTAAGATATTTTTGTATATGACAATAATAGCTTGAACGAAGTTCCTTCATACAAACATCTTGGAATAGATATTCACCACAAGCTCAATTGGAACTATAGAGTTGAGAAAAATGATAAATGATTAAAGCGGGGTGGAAAGATTATTACGTGCTTGAAAACAATTGTAAATCAGTGGACCTTTGGATTTGGGATAAGAAAAAATGCCTCTTTAACACTCTAGTCACTTCAGTTATCTTATATGGATATTAAGTTTGGGGTTGCAGTTTCTCTAGGGAATCCCAGAGAAAGGTAGAACAGATCCAAAAGAATTTTATAACTTGTGATCTCATAATTAAGGGCATTACACCCTATCCGATCCTCCTCATAGAAGCAAGTTTTTCCAGCATTATTAGATATCTAGCTTACACTAACAAGATAAACAACATAGGCGGCAAGAGGCTCCCCATAACTACTTCAAACTATGGCCAAAACCACCAATGGCTCAAGCAAGGATGGCATAATACTAATAATATTACAAAGAAGAAGAATATGGATAATATTACAAATATTATCACTTCTAAATTTAAGGAGAATATGTTAAATTAGAAGATCAAAAGTTCCTCTCCGTTTTGAGAAGTGCAAAGAAGAAAATAAACATTGCTAAAATAAGAACAATCTCTCATGAGCTACATAGTAAAACTAGGGGTTGGACAATTCCAAAAACATTGTGGGATGAAAGAATTTGTCATCTTTGGGAGACTAAAATGGTGCAAGAAAAAAAACACTTTCTCTTAGATTGTCTTGCTTAATCCAAAATTATATCTCAAAACCGCATATCCATGGTTCTAAATTTTTTGGGAAATTGGAAATTGATACAAAATGTCTCCAATTAGCTGGGAATGGTTTGGGGAACTTGGGATTTTTTTGGAGCTTTAATGTAGAGGAAATGAGAACTTGGGAACTAATACATAAATCTTTAAATTAAAATTTAATTTTTGGTATTGTAGATCCCTCCATGATACCCACTCAGTGCCTGTACTGCCTCGGGGGGCTTGGAGATAAGTTGGACGGAAAACACAAAGGAAATGCGATCTGTTGGGCGGACGAAGTCATATAGGCGTGAGAAGGAACACCTTGGGCACAGGATGGTGATATGGATCACCAAAGTAGAAAAAAAATCACATACTTTGCAGCAAAGGTTGAAGACTTGAGTTGTGTTTGGGCAAGGAAAGGTTGATTTGTGAGTACTCCAAAGGAATGGACTTCCTTGCACTTGGTAGCATGGGTGGAAACACATAGGTCAGTGTTCCATCATTATTGAATTAAATAATTTCAATGCAAGGATGAAGAAAATATATATGAATTCAAATGGCACAAGTATCGTACGTGTCGAAATGTCCAATTTCTTGTATTCAATTTTGTTCGCGTAGATAGATTCGTGTTAATGGTGGACGGCATTCCCCGACAACCAACAGATAACCTTTTCGGATACAACTTTACAAAAGCCAATGCAGGGCCTACAAAGAAGGAACCAGTAAGGAAAGTCTCTTTTAAAGAATGGAGATTATGACAGAACACAAACAGGCTATAAAAGTTCCATTAACATTAAAGCGTTAAATCGATCTCTGACAAGAAATAGCAACTTCCCAAGAAAGTTAGAACTATGGAGAAGGAATCGGTAGGGAAGGTATCTTTTTAGGAAAGGAGACTACGACAGAACACAAACAAACAGGCACTAAAAGCTGCAGTAATGTTAAAGCGTTAAATCGATCTCTGACAACAAAATCCCAACTTATGAAGAAAGTTAGAACTAAAGTGAAGTTCTCACCGCATTAAGAAACTGTCAACCGATCTGTCTACTGAATGCATGTGGTGACCATGTGTCTTGACATTAGATGAATTTCCTCATTGCATTAGGAAACTGGAAACTGTTCTGTCTGCAGGAATCCATGTGGTGACCATGTGTCTTGACATTAGATGCTTCTGTACTCCTACATGAATTTAAAGCAGTGTTTTTGTTTTGTCATTGGTTTCAAAGATGCAGATATACGGAGAAGGGATGATATATCAAGGCTATAGACCGAAGAAGAAACAGTATTATTTCAAAGTGAAATCTTACCATAGGACACATGTCAGTGTACTAATATATTCTATAATTATATGTAATTGTATTTTTAATAATTTTTTTTTTTTTTTTTTAAATTTCGTGCTGCTTCACTGAGTTGTATAAGCAGAATTGTAAACAGTTTTCTCAAAACATAGTGATAAGTAAAATTGTAAACAGCTTTTTCAATAATTATACATTGTTTAAGAAATATATTTTAAGGTTATATATATATATATATATATATATATATTTTCATTTAATATTATATATTTTCCTTGTATCTTAACAATACATACATATTACTTACCATAAAAATTGTGATAAACTCAATCAACTACCATAAAACACATGTCAGTGTACTAATATACTATATAATTTTATGTAATTATATTTTATATAATTTTTTTTTTTTTTTTAATTTATCGTTACTTCACTGAGTTGGTTGTATAAGCAGAATTGTAAACAGCTTTCCCAAAAACATAGTAAGTTATCATTGGATCTGAAACATCAAAATAGAAATTTTATAATGACTTTCAATGCAACATGCAATCTTTTAAGGTTGTTTTGTTAACCCTTTCAAAATAGAAATTTTATAATAACTTTCAATGCAACATGCAATCTTTTAAGGTTGTTTTGTTAACCCTTACATAGTAATAGTATTCCATTTAATATAAATCTATTTTTTAATTAAAATTATATTAATTAATTTTTTTTATTACAAATATATTATCTCTCATTCATTTCAGTTTTTTTTTTTATATTAAAATTTGCCTATTAGAATCAATTACAAAATGATAATGGCCTGATTATAAAAAGTGCCTTTCAAAGAACTTGAACTTGAATTTTCTATTCTATAAAGAGAATAGTTTTTTCTTATTTGCTATTACAGTTTTCTTCCATCTTCACCATCTTTATATCATGAAAGTAGAATTCTTTTTCATATTCACAAATATATTCTCACAAATCTCTATTTTGATGTTTCAATGATAACTCATTATATTTTTGAGAAAATTGTTTACAATTCTGCTTATACAACCAACTCACTAATGATAAATTAAAAAAAATAATTTATATAAAATACAATTACATATGATTATACAATATATTAGTACACTGACATGTATATTAATACACATGTCTTATAAATAATATTTGTAAGAATATATTTGTGAATATCAAAGAGAATTTCACTTTCATAATATAAAGATGGAGTAGTATTCCATTTTCCTTTATATTCTATATATATTCTCATAATATTTGTAAGAGTATATTTGTCAATATCAAAAATAATTTCACTTTCATGATATAAAGATGATGAGGATTGAAGGAAACTGTAAAGCAAATAAGAAAAAACTATTGTCTTTGTATAATAGAAAACTCAAGTTATTTGATAGGAACTTGTTATATTTGGGCTATTATCATTTTGTAATTGTTTTTAAAAATCAGTTTTTAATATAAGAAAATTGAAATGAATGAGAGGTAATATATTTGTAATACAAAAAATTAATTAATATAAATTTAATTAAAAAATAGATTTATATTAAATTTCAAAATTTATTATTTAATAAATTGTTTTTTCTATTTTTATATATTGTTCATGAATTATATTTAAAAAATTAAAAATAAAATAATAGTAATAATGTTGGAATTTCATTGGTATTTATTTTTATTTTTTTTTCTTTGTAGTTAATAAATTTTTATGTCCTATGTATAGAAATTAAGTTTTACAATGTGTCATGGTTATGTTAATAAATTAAAAAAAATAAAAGGTGACATCTATTAAATTGAAATACAAAAACCTTTAAAAATGGATTACTCTAATAGAATAAATCAACATTGATCCACTTCAACTTTATGAAGTATTGAGAGGGTTCAAATTCTTTGATGTGGAAGCCTTTTTTAAAATGTAAAACTTGGAAAAAGGTTTTCATCTTAAAGGATTCTATCCCTCTCAATTCTTAATAGATTACCTATTAAAATAGATATATGTTTGCTTAGTTTACTTTTACCAACAAAAAATAATCATTGTCTCTACATCATAAACAAAAATTAAGTCAAAACATTAAGTCAAAATTCCACCCCTTAACAATAACTTGTAAATTCTTAATTGTTTGTGGTTTGATTACTTTTAAATTCCATATCAATACTAAAAAAAATATTATTATTACAAATTTAAATTTATTATTACAACCTCGTCAAATTCTTCATCTACAAACATTCAAGACTTAAATGATAGGAACCTCATAAAATTCCACCCCTTAACAATAACTTGTAAATTCTTAATTGTTTGTGGTTTGATTACTTTTAAATTCCATATCAATACCAAAAAAAATATTATTATTACAAATTTAAATTTATTATTACAACCTCGTCAAATTCTTCATCTACAAACATTCAAGACTTAAATGATAGGAACCTCATAAAATTCTTCTTCTACATAAATTCAAAACTTGAACTACTTGTATAACTTTTCTAAACCTGGTCATTTTAAAACTACAGCTTCTTTCATTTAATAATAATTAAAAAAAAATCTTTTATCTATTAATTTTTCTACATCCTTTCTTATTTCATTTTTCTATCATTTATTATATATAAAACCACTTTTCTTTTTAAAATCATTACTATTTTAATTAATTAAAATAATTATTAAATATATTAATGTATTTAATTTTTTTTAATTAATATTTTAATTAAAAATTTATATTATCTTATTCATGTTTTGATTAAGAAATACCTCTATATAGGTTGATAAAGAGAATATGTGAAAAAAGACTTTTTGCAAAGTATAATAATTAGAATATTCATTCTCTTTATTCATAAGTTGTTTCTTTATTTATTTTTTACCAGTTTTTATTAATTATATATACAGAGGTTGTTTTTCTAATAATTATGAATATTTTAAGACATTGTTTAAGCTTAATTTAAATTTTAGATTTTTTAGATTTTTTACTTGCATATTTTGGCATATTTTCAGATCAATGTTTTAGGAAGTTTTGTCAAAATTTGTTGTGACCTCATATTAGTATGAGTAATTAAATCTGGATAATCCTAGTGTTTTGAGGGTTTTTCAAGATGTTGAATTCATTTATGCATTCAAAAATGCAATTTAAATTTTACCGTTTAATCCAACTCAAAAAGTTCAAAAAATCCAATGTTTAAACAACGCTTATATTTAATCTAATAATTAATTTGTTTTTCTTCATAAATGTTCTATTTTGATGGAAAATCAATCAATTTCTATTTGATTGATGTTTTGATTAAAGAAAAAAAAGTCATTATCCGTTTTGTCGTTTATGTGTGAAGCTGAGACTATTAAAAGAAACTGTACTGAAAATACAGTAGAGGATTGATATCTTTGCAGAATAATCTAAGGTAAAGGATTGATGTGTTTGCAGAATAATCACAATGCTGGACTTAAGTCAGCAAAGTATTTTCAGAAAAAGCCATTTTAAGATATGGCAGTGGATCTTTTTGCCTAACATTTCCTCTGCATTTGACATCAGAAACATACATCCTGAGTCATTCATTTGACATCAGAAAGATACATCCTCTAAAATTCAATTAGACTCTATAAACTTATAAGTTTAGTTTGCGGTTTAGCCAAAAGTTGTTAACTATGTATTTATAAACAAATTTAAAATCCAAGTCATTCAATTCCGTCGTAGATGGAAGATGAATTTATTCCAGCGGTCCTGTAATTCAGTTAAACTTCATAAAGGCTTACTGTGCAGTTCAGCCAAAATTTATTGGATTTATAAATACCACAATTTTCACCAATCATTGGTTCCTACCATCTTGACATAGAGTTATCATTTTTTCTCTAATTTCGACATTGTTTTCTATTATTTTAAAATACTAAACCATAATTTCTGATCTCATAAGAACATTTTTATAACAACTCCTATTCTTAGTGTAAATGGTTGGTCTGTAAATGTTCCATCAGAATAACCAGAAGTCACGTTTAAGCTGTAAAAGCTTGATCATGGAAACGATCAAGCTGTGAAAGCTTGATGGCAAAATATAATATAATACACTCGATGAGAATAGAATAGATCATATATTTGATACAAAGTAATGGGTAAAATATATTTGATAGACATGATGAAAACAGAATAGATTATATATGTGATACAAAGTACGTTTCATTGCTTAATTTTTATACATATTGCGTGCTCTTGCAATTAGACAATACCCAATGGATTAGTATAAAAGTTGATCACTTATTTCTGCGTCTGTTTGCTAGTTTATTAGACAAGACCCAATGGATTAGTATAAAAGTTGATCACTTATTTCTCCGTATGTTTGTTAGTTTATAGGCATTATTTGGGTGTTGTTTGGCTCGACTTTAGCTAGTATAATCATCATCCTTCTTTTTATGCTCATGATATTGTTCTTGATGCGAAGAGTCTCTATGACCTAGATAAGGAACTTATAATCCTCAAGGACTTACTCTCTAGTATGAGAATGATAAACTAGTGGACCTTTGGCTTTGGGATAAGAAAAATTGCCTCTTTAACACTATAGTCACTCCAGTCTTCTTATATGGATATTAAGTTTGGGGTTGCAGTGTCTCTAGGGAATCTTGGAGAATGATAGAATAGATCCAAAAGAATTTTATAACTTGTAATCTCAAAATTAAGGGCATTACACCCTATCCGATTCTCCTCATAGAAGCAATTTTTTCCCGCATCAAGAGCATTGCTATGATTAGATATCTAACTTACAAGAACAAGACAAACAACATAGGGAGCAAGAGGCTCCCCACAATTGCTTCAAACTATTGACAAAACCACCAGTGGCTCAAGCGAGGATGACATAATACCGATAATATTACAAAGAAGAAGCCATCATGCAGAATATTGATAATATTACAAATATTATCACTTCTAAATTTAAGGAGAATATGTGGTGTGATAAAGAATTAGAGGATAAAAGGAAACTAAGATACTATACAAGCAGGTGGTCAACTATAAATTAGAAGATCAAAAGTACCTCTCAGTTTTGAGAAGTGCAAAGAAGAAAATAAACATTGCTAAAATAAGAACAAACTCTCATGAGCTACATAATAAAACTAGGCATTGGACAATTCCAAAAACATCGTGGGATGAAAGAATTTGTCATCTTTGGGACACTAAAACGGTGCAAGACAAAAAACACTTTCTCTTAGATTGCCTTGCCTAATGCGAAATTATATCTTAGAAACGCATACCCATCGTTCTAAATTTTTTGGGAGAATGGGAATTGATACAAAATGTCTCCAATTGGCTAGGAATGGTTTGGGGAACTTGAGATTTTTTTTGGAGCTTTATTGTTGAGGAAATGGGATCTTGGTAACCAATACATAGAGCTTTAAATTAAAATTATACTTTTGGTATTGTAGATCCCTCCACGACACCCACCGAGTGCGTGTATTGCCTCGAGGGGATTTGTGATAAGTTGGGAAGAGAACACAAGGGGAATGTGATCGGTTGGGCAGACAAAGTCATATAGGTGTGGGAAGGAACACGTTGGGCGCAGGATGATGGCATGCGTCACCAAGGGGGAAAAATCCTCACTTACCTTGTGGGGAAGGTTGAAGACTTGGCTTTTGTTTGGGCAAGGATGGGGTGACTTATGTGTGCTCCCAAAGAATGGAATCGCTTTCCCTTGGTAGCATGGGTGCATTGGAGAGGTCCAATGACATAATTAGCATACCCATGGAGATTATCATTGGGTGGTTCAAGAAAACACATAGGAAAAGGGTGTACCAATGAGGTTGGGGCACACTGGTATGAAATGAATTGAAGGTTCAATGTGCGCACTGGCTCATTTGGGCACATTAGTATGCAAATGGGTGCATCGATTTGTTTTCTCACACAAGTTTGTGAGGGGCGTGACACCCAAAGGACACGATGGTTCATGAAATTGGCGTTTGGAGTCGATATAAAGAACACAAGGTGCACAAGCTAAGGAGCAAGAAGGGCATAGAGTAAGAGAACAATTCAAGCGACTGAGGAAGAGTTGTGAAGGCATTAAGTACAAGTAGACAAGAGGGTGATGCACAAGTGAAGTGGTGAGGTATTTTCATAGGTCTAGGTGAGGCAAGTTATGAGGAAGAAGCACAAGTATGTGCTATATTAGTGAACTCTTGGGACAAAGAAGAGACATTGAGTTTGTGGTGGGCACACTTCTAGGGCACACCACAAAAGTTGCAAAAGTTGTTACGAGAGAGAATGTGGGTAGGAGAATCTTTGTATGACTATTTTGGTGAGGTGAGGCGAGTCCTGTGATTATAACCAAGTTGTAAACCCTACCAATAGTGATCATATTGTAATTGTTTTGAGATAATAAGACTTAGTCGGGTGTTAGGCATGTCTTGTGTTTCCCATACTATATGTGTGTGTCTCTTTTTTGTTTATAAAGTGTTTTCTTTGTTTCACATGCTCATTGATGTATGCTTAAACGACTAAGGGTTAAGACTAGCAATAATTTGTCTAATTATACAAGTGAGTTGCACATAGTAGGAGTATGTCTGGCTTGTAGCCTAGAATGGAGTGTGGGTATGCTCTAGGTGAAGAGGCATAGTCTAAGCGAAGTATTCTTGTGTTTCCAAGCATCCAAGTGAGAAGCATCACAATTTCACACACCATCAGAAGATGTACGATTGCAATATCCAAACATGCATTTTGTAGGGTCGTGATAGGTATTAATAAGTACCATTTTTTTGTATTATTAAATTAAAATGTAAATATTTTTATTTCATTATTACCGAAGCCTAATTTATTACAAATATTTTTATCATATTTATTGGATATAAGTAGAAAAAAATAATAAACTACACATAAGTATTATTTCAAAAAATATTTAAATAAAAAAATTAATAATACTAACTTTATAGCTATGGATATGAATAAATTATAATGAATATGTGTTTTCCTTATAGCCTAGACTAAACATGAAAGTCCAATAAATCAAAGCCCTATCCATGGAAACCATTTTCTTTATTGTTTCTATCAACCAATCACATTATTGATTTTTATTGTATTTTCATATTATGATATTACTATTTAACATTTTTTCAATCAAATCTAAACAATGGTTCAGATTTACAAATATGTTTGAAGTTTATATGTGTAAAGTTTAATTTTAAAAAGATGTTGAAATTTTATATATGTATTTCCTGGTTGATTATTTATGGATATTAAAGTTTCACTATTCTATTAAATATAGCCATATAGTTATTAGCACAAATTAAATTAGTAATTTCTATATTACAGTTGTTCCAATAGACAATAGGAGCAAAGTTTTGTTAGTATCCAATGTGATCGAAATAAAATTTAAAATCTATCATTATGTAGATACATTGTAATCTAAAATATTTTTTTAATACATAATGTTGTCACTTCTAAGTTTTCCTACAATTTAGGCTGAAAATTTTAGCCATTCCAATTACTAATGTCTATTATTTTTTTATATTTTAAATTTATCTTTTATAATTTGTATATAATAATTAATTTAATGTCAAAAATTTTAAGCAACTTATATTTTTTGGTAACGCTCTAATATGGGTACAATGGTGAACATTGACAAAACAAAGGTTATGATCATTAAATCCAACAAGATCACCTATGATAATTTTGTATGTGACAAGAATATCTTGGGGAAAGTGTCTTTATACAAGTATCTTGGAATTGATATTCATCACAAGCTCCATTAGAACTATAACATTGAGAAAAGGATAAATGGAAGGTGGAAAGTTTATTATGGGCTTGAAAATTATTGTAAATTAGGATACCTTTGGCTATAGCATAAGAAAAATATCCTCTTTGAGACTCTTTCCAGTCCTATTATCTTATATGTATGTAAATTTTGGGGATGCGGTATTTCCTGAGAATTGCGAAGAAAGATAAATAAGATCCAAAAGCATTTTATAACTTATAAACTCAAAATTGAGGGAAATATACCGTATCCTATCCTCCTCATCAAAGCTACCCTTTACCCCATTAAGAGCATAGCTATCATTAGGTACTTGATGTACAAGAACAAGATAAACAACATGGATGAAAATAGACTCCCAAAAATTGTTTCAGGACTCTAGAGTAGATCCAGAAGTGTTTTATCACTTATAATCTCAAAATTAAGGGAAATACAACCTATCCTATCCTGCTCATCATAGCGATCATTTCCCCCATTGAGAGAAAAATTATGATTAGGTACTTAATGTACAAGAAAAAGATAAACGACATGGATAAAAAGAGGCTCCCCAAAATTGCTTCAAATTCTAGCCAAAATCACAAACGACTCAAGCGGGGATGGAATAATGATTCCAAGTCTCAGCTAAATCATTGGGGATTAAAATAAGAAGATATTCTGCAAAATATCAATGATATTAAAAATATTTTGAAAGATAAATTTAAGGAGAATCTATTGTGTGATAAATAATTGGAGGATAAAAAAAATTAACATATTACAAGGAGGTGGCTAACCCTAACCTTGAAGATCAAAAGTATCCCTCTATTTTGACCAACTTAAAGAAGATAATCAATATTGTTAAAATAGGAACTAATTCTCAAAATTGGGCATTGGGAAATCCACAAAACACCATGGAAAGAAATAATATGTCACCTTTGTGACGCCAAGAGGGTTGAAGATGAAAAACACTTTCTCTTAGAATTCCATGCGTATACCCAAATTAGATCCCTGTTTAAAAATATTTGTCACAATACCAACCTTTCTAACCTTTTAAGTCATCAAAAGTTTATTGATCTTGGAACTTTTTTCTTAATTCTTTTCAAGCATCGAAATAAAATTTTAAAGAAATCCAAGTAACCTCTTACTTCTCTTAAGGTCTGATAGACATATTTTGGTCCCAGTGGACATTAACCACCATCTCCATCAAATAAGTAACTCATTTTTTTTATTAATATGATACTTCATCCCCTCACTTTCATAAATTATTTAAATATAAAAAAATAATAACTATAACTAATTAAATTAATATGTTAAAGTTTTAATAATAATGTGAAAAACACTCGAGCTTAAGATATTAATTTTGAATATTGAGGAAGAATGGTGAGTGAAGCAGGTTAGCGAGATAGACTAACTGGTTTATGGTTTCAAGCTAAGTGTGATGGGAGAAATATAGAATAGGGAGTACATGAATGGAGGCTCTACAATCAGACGGGGTAGGAAAGTCAAGGGGGGTCTAGACAAGGGTACTAATGAAGGTATAACAAAGCCAAGAAACGTTGGATACAAAAAATGCAAAGTCAATGGCTGCCATACATGAATAAAGGAAAACCCAAGGTATAAGGTTACTTCTCATATTAACGGTAATTATATCCAATACATGAAATAACATGCTCTAATAGGCAAATTTATGAGGATTTCACCATTGGAAAAAGCTCTTATAAGTTGGGTGAGTTCCCGGTGTAAGGTAAAGGGTCAAGTGGATCTTAATCTAGGATCGAAGGATTTCTTCACAACAATATTTTCTAACCCTTCGGATAGAGAAAAATTATTTAAAGAAGACCCATATTTTTTCAATTCTACAGGCGTCCATCTCTGCTACTAGAGGGAAATATTTTCTCCAGAGAAAGAAAACTTCACATCAACTTCGGTTTGGATAAGATTGTACTCACTGTCGCAATAATTCTGGGAAATTGAGACCCTGGAAGGAATAAGAAACACCCTGGGATCATTCTTAAATATTTATAAGGTCAAGAAGGTTACTAAATATATATTTTTACGCTCATATCTATGTCTACATGAGCATGGAAAGAGCTCTCGCAGAGGTAGTAACAGTGTCATACCAGGACAATGAAGGGAGCATGAAATTAAACTATGAGAATATCCCCTCTATGTCTATAAAATGCCATGTCCATGGTCATATATTCAAATATTGTCCCCTAAATATAAATTAGATTGACAATAAACCTAAAGAAGGAATATATGTAAAAGGATTCACCAAGATCCAAGGGAAACGTCAGGCAGGGTGAAGACTTGGAAATCCTACAACAAATGAAGAAGATAACAATAAAAGTGAACTTAAATCCATGGAGGAGAATAACCAAGGAATTGAGGAGAAAACCCAGGAGGAGAAAAAGAAAAACGAAGAAAAAATAAAAGAAACCATAGAGAAACGTTTGAAACCATATCTAAAAGAAAAACCAGTGGATAATAGAGAATCTAAGTTGGAGATGCAAGATCAGGACGATCAAGATTCAAATCAAGAGGAGCAAGTCCAAAAGGAATGAAAACAAAAATTGAAATGGAAAAGGTGGAAAGTAATATAAAATCCTCGAGGTAAGAACAAGTAGAACAAGAAATAAATGAAATGACCATGGACCAACACAAAATTATACAAGGTGAATCAAACGAAAGAAAGGGTAAGGATATAGGCCTAGGGATCTTAGCATTATCCTCAAGCAGTATGGGGGTAAAATACAACCCTCCAAATATTCTTAAGAAACCCCTAGTGAAGAGAAGAAGAGGGGGAGAAAACTGTATAGAGAGGTCATAGAAGAAATGAGATCCCATTTAGTGGACTTAGGAAAAATCATAGGCCTTTGATGGGTGTTCTATATGCACTAAAAACACACTAAAAACCCTCAATTAAGTTTTCAACCCGGGGTAAGTAAACTTAGAGTCATAGCAATATATATGCCAAGGTAGAAAGGCTGGTAGTATAGTCTAACTAAGGAAGCGGGATATTGAAGGGCTAATCTACTCAAGAAAAGAATACTAATGATCAAACCCTACTAAGAAACTTAAACTATGTAACCTAAGTAACTTTTGAACAAAGGATCGATGGATAGTCCTAAGAAAGAAAATGAAAACCCTACTTAAAGAAAACTAACTTAATCATGACAATAAGAAAAAACAAACTATCTACCTAATAAGCAATAACAAGATCAAACCACTTTAATTAACCTAATCGAATTCAATAAGCAACTATCCTATAAAAGCAAGTAAATAAGCAAGAAACTACCCTATCAAAGCAAAATAGACAAATAAACAACTACCCTATTAAAGAAAAATAGACAAGCAAGCAATTACTCTATTAAAGAAAATAAGTAAGTAAGAAAACAACTAACTAACCTATGATAAATTCTACAACAAGTAAACTAATCAATAAGCAACTAATTAAGCTAAGAAGCAAGTGAACTCTATTCTTAAATTGAACTTTGCAATTACTTCTAATTTATGAAAGGAAATCTACTAAATTGAAAGCAATACGACAATAAAAGGAATTAACAACTAATCGTTAACCTATGATAAGAAAACTATTCCTTAATCTACCAAAGAAAAAAGACTATCTATCCTACAAAAGCAATAAAACTATCACTTAATCTATGAAAGCAAGAAAACTATCTTCTACTCTATGAAAGCAAGAAAACTCAAATATAGTGTTGAGGGTTATGTCTCCGGTGTCTTATGATATCACGATGGCAATTAACAATGAATGATAATTCAAGAGGGATAAACTCGATATTGACTTCAATAGCAAAGTGAAAAGTGTGAATTATGCAATCCAGTGAGAACTTAGCCATTATGGAAACAACATCAACTATCCTGCATATCCATGTGATTATTCAATCATACATTAATCATCAACAATATGAAAACACTATTCTAGTAAATTCAACTACATTCTATATTAGTTAAGCAAATTCATACTAAGATTCATAACTGAAATCTAAATTCAATAATCAACTTTGAATTGAAATTGCAACCTAAATCTAGAAAAGGAAATTGCATGAAAATAAATTGAACTAATTCTATTCTAACAATTCAAATTGCAAAAGAGGAAATATTCATAAAACATAAATTAAA
>ML796487.1:264173-284927 GCA_009831015.1 Picea engelmannii | reverse complement strand
ATTTAAGTGGGGTAAAAGGAGGTTGCCCCCTTGAAGAGGCTTATTATTTGAAATTATCTCTTTTTCAAAGTGTTGAGTACTTTTCCTAAGGTTTTTCTATGCTATATTGATGTTTGGTTCTTAACAGAGAATGTAAGGATAAAGTACACTAAGAAGAGTTAATGAAGAACTTCTAATGCAAAGGGAAAATAGCTAAGCTAAATAGGCTCAAGCAAATCAAGAAAAGAAAAGTACAGCTGGCAATGTATAGTCAGCCTATTGAGGTTACATTATATTTAACACTCCCTCTTAAACTCAACAGTTACAAACATCAGCACTGATTATGCCCAAGTGTTGTTTCTGAAAATCAAAGACAGATTTTCCTAGTGGCTTTGTGAAGATATCTGCAAGCTAATCTCGAGAACCACAGAATTGAAGTGCAATATCACCATTATTGATTAGCTCGCAGATGAAGTGAAAGCGAGTGTCAATGTGTTTGCTTTTCTTGTGAAACACATGATTTTTGGATAGAGCAATTGCTGAAGTATTGTCACAGAAAATAGGAGTTGGATCCTTTTTTGTATGTGACATATCTTTCAATATTCTTCTTAGCCACACAGCTTGACAAGAAGTTGAGGTAGCAACGACATACTCTGCCTCTGCAGAAGATATTGATACAATTGGCTGCTTCTTTGATGCCATGAGATCAGGTTCATTCCCAGGTGAAAAACATGTCAAGATGTTCTTTTCCTGTCATCTAGGCTGCCTACAAAATCACTGTCTGTGTAACCAGAAAGTTGATTACTATCAGATTTAGTGTACCATAAGCCAAAATTGACAGTCCCTGCAACATACCTCAGAATTCGTTTTGCAATTTTCCAGTGAGAATCTTTGGGGGATTCCATGAATCTCGAAACAAGGCTGGCTGCATGCATAATGTCAGGCCTAGTTGTTGTAAGATACAACAAACTGCCTACTAAAATTTTGTACAGGGTAGGGTCCACTGTAGGGCCTTTATCTTTCTTGCTCAATTTTGTGCCTAGAGGTATAGGGGTTTCTACTGGATTGCATTCTTCCATGAAAAATCTTTTAATGATGTCTGCTGCATACTTTTGCTGATAGACAAAAATGCCTTTGGTTGATTGTTCAACCTCAATCCCCAAAAAAAATTTCAATATGCCAAGATCTGTCATCTCAAACTTAGATTGCATGGCATGTTTAAAATTTGTTAACTCAAGATTTTCAGTATCGATCATGTCATCAACATATAAACATACAATCATAATTTTACCGTGCTGATTTGTTTTCGTGTAAAGAGTTGGCTCATTTTGGCTTCTGTTGAAACCACTTTTGATCAGGTAAGTGTCAATTCTGTTGTACCAAGCTCTTGGAGCTTTCTTTAAGCCATACAAGGCTTTCTTCAACTGATATACTTTGGCTGGTTATTCTTGGACTTCAAATCCCGGTGGCTGATCGACATACACCTCTTCTTCTAAAAAACCATTCAAGAATGATGACTTGACATCCATCTGGTATACTTGCCATTTGTGTTGGGCTACTATGGCCAATAGAGTCCTTACAGTGTCTAGTCTTGCTACTGGAGCAAATGTTTCACCATAGTCAGTACCTGGTTGTTGTGAGAATCCTTTGGCAACAAGTCTTGCCTTGTGTTTTTCAATCTGCCCTTTTTCATTGAGTTTAGTCTTGTAAACCCACTTGATACCAGTACTCTTCTTGTGAGTTGGAAAATCAACAAGATCCCATGTCTTGTTCTTTTCAATGGAGTCAATTTCTTGGTTCATGGCTTGAACCCAATGTGTCTCCTTAGTTGCTTCCTTAAAAGATGTAGGTTGACATGACATTAGTGCAAAAAGATTGTGTTGTTCAAAGTCGTCCAACTACTGATGGATTTCTCTCAAACTTTGAGTTCTCTAATTTTGAGGTTCATAGAATGAGTCTCTGCTGGAAGTTGAGTTATCCTGAGAGTTTTTAGGTTGTCTTTGTACTTGCAATCATGGAAGAGCACGTTGAGGTATTGACTGTTCTGAATTTTCTGCGTTTTCAGAACTTGGCAACAATGGATTTTGGCTGTCCATCTGTCCAAGATTGATTTTCCAGAAATTTTACATCTCTACTGAGAATTAGTTTCTTGGAGATTGGATTGTAAAGCCTGTAAGATTTAGATGTTTCACTATATCCAGTGAAGATACATTTCTCACTTCTATCATCCAATTTCTTCCTTAATTTAGAAGGTATGTGAGCATATGTTATGCATCCAAATGTCCTTAGATGCGCAACATTGAGCTTTGTCCCACTCCATGCTTCTTGGGGGAATTTTAACTTCAGTTTGGTGGTTGGAGATCTATTCAAGAGATAAGTTGAGCATGCTACTGCTTCAGCCCAAAAATTATTTGACAAACTTTTCTCTTTGAGAAGTGTTCTTGCCATATTCATTATTGTCTGATTTTTCTTTTCAGCCACTCCATTCTGACGTGGAGTATACCTGGTTGTTGTTTGCATGAAAATTCCTTGTGATTTGCAGAAATTTGCAAATTATTTGGAGTTGTATTCTCCTCCTCTATCTGACCTGAGATCTTTTATATATTTGCCACTCTGATTTTCAGCTTCTTCTTTGAATTCCTTGAATTTTGAAAAAGTTTCAAACTTATGTCTGAGAAAATAGATCCAGATTTTCTTGCTAAAATCATCAATAAACATTAGAAAATAAAAGCTACCACCTATGGACTTTGTTTGCATTGATCCACATAGGTGAGTGCGAACAAGTTCAAGATGTTGTTTGGCTTGATTGGAAGACTGTGGAAAACTAGTTCTCTTATGTTTGCCAAGTATGCAAGACTCACATGGGGGAATTTGATCTTTAAAGATAGGAAGACCTTTGACCATGGAGTGCTTTTGAAGAAGACTTAGACTCTGAAAAGGTAGGTGTCCAAATCTTGTATGCCAAACCATAGTTTCATTCAGGGTGGATGCACTTTGTGCATATGTTTGGTTTAGATTTGCAGTTCTGAGGGTAAGGGGAAACATCCTATTCTGAGTCATGTGGATTTCAGAAATCACTTTTCCACTGGGGGTTTTGTCATATATCTTGCAAGATGCTCCCTCAAAGAGTACCTTATAGCCATATTCAATGAGTTGTCCTACACTTAGCAAATTATGTTTTAGATCTGGAACATAATAAACATTGTTTATGTCCTTCTTTACATTATGTTTAGTAAGAATAGGTACAGTTCTTTTTCCTTGAATTTTGACTAAGGAATCATTTCCAAGTGTAATATCAAATGAGATTGAAGAATCAATTCATGAAAGTAATTCTTTGTTACCTATCATGTGATTGTTGCATCCACTGTCCAGCAACCAGAGATCTCTAGGTTGTTCTTCAGTCTTGTGACATGAGAGAAACATACCTCCTGAGGTCTCTCCTGTATGATTTGACACATGTGCTCTGCCTGAGAGCTGATCTTTTTGCTTCTTCCTGCATTCAGATTCATAGTGCCCATACTTTTTGCAGTAATAGCATTGTATGTTTGATTTCTCATTTGATCTTCTCCCTCTGCCTCTTTGAGGCTGGAAACTCTAATTCTGATTATGTTGTCTGTGTCCTTGGAAGTGTTGATTCAGGTGCCATTGTATCTTTCCTCCACTGGAATGAGGGTTACTTTGACTACTCCCTCTTCCTTGGTGACTTCTGCTTCTTCCTCTGCCTCTCCCTCTACTGAAGGAGAATTGAGTTTTAAACGCATTGGCGATTGACTCATCTGTGAGATGTAGTCTAGTTTCATGTGTCACCAGAGAACCAATTAGTTTATCTATTGAAAAACATGACAGATCCTTGGATTCAAGGATGGTTGTAACGACCATTTCGAATTTAGTTGGTAAACTTCTAAGGACTTTCTCAACAATGCGTTGATCAGGGATGGCTTCACCAGTGAATCTGATCTGGTTCACAATTCCCATGACTCTGGTCATAAATTGATCCACGTTTTCAGACTCTGTCATTCTTAAAGTCTCAAATTGCGTCCTCAAGGTCTACAGTTTCACTGTTTTAACCTTGTCATTTCCTTGGTAAGCTGATTTAAGGATGTCCCGGGCCGTTTTTGAAGTACTCGCGCCTGTGATTTTTGAGAAAATTGAGTCATCCACTGAATTTTGAATCCAGAATTTAGCTTTATTTTCTCTGTTTCTCTTAGTTGCTTGAGCAATTTTTTGTTGGTTTTTCATGGTGAAAAGGTCTGGTGGATCTGGTTCCGCATATCCAAGATCCACAGGATCCCGACACTCTTATGCTTGCAAGAACGATCTCATCCGAAGAGACCAGAACTCATAGTTCTTTCTAAGAAGAATCAGACCCCGAGTTGGTCCTAAATTGCTAGACATCGCCATATTTTAAAGAATTTAGTAAAAACAAAAAGAAAATTCGTATTTACCTATCTCATGTGCGTAATTTGCAGTGACTTCAGAATTTCGTCCTTCAGAACATCGGGACTGCTGAATGCGATTCCTCCAAACTCTTTTCTCTCCAAACTATGGCCGTCGAAATGACGAAAAGAGCTTAACGACCACGAATTGACCCTTAGTCTCCGTTTAATGTGTCCACACGCCTAAATGTTCAAGCGCTACTGGATTTTCGTGAATCAGGCAATCGCGATGCCTTCAACGGTTCTTTGTCCCTCAATTTGTTGAAATCCGAAATATCCTGGCGCTAACGCCTTTTCGGGATTTCGCGTTTCGGGACTTCGACAGTTTTGCTGTGACGATATTGGGTCCTTCAAACTCCCGGTGTGCGAGGTGCCGAAATTTCACCTTGGAAAATCAACGGTCCAGATCCTCCTATGATCTGATGGTCCAGATCCTCTCGGGATTTCGCAACTCATTATTTCGCGAGTTTAGAACTCTTGTCACAGATTTTTCCAAACTGGAAACTCCGAAATGCCAAAATTTTGATGGCGCTTAGATCTGCTGCCACTTGTCCTCTGAGATGGACAATTCACAATCCTTTTGGGATTTCATAATTCGTGATTTTGGGATTTCGCGTATCGGGGTTTCGAGTGCAGTCCCCTTTTCTCGTCTAACTCTCGATTCCCGATTTTGCGATAGAGTAAGATCAATGACTCATGATCTTTCTCGATCCAACGGTCCAGAATGACTCGGTATTTCATGATTCGCAAATTCATACTGCAGTCTTCTGACCTTTACACCCTGCGAGTCAGCGAAATGCTGAGATCTCGCCATGTGTCCTCCTTGATGGATGGTCCAGATGATTTCGAGATTTCATGACTTCGCAAGTGGAATTTTCTCCTGTGTGCTCCAGAGGACTAAACCTAGTGCACTTTCTCACAGAACCGACATCTGTCGGTTCTCTGTGCGAAATCTGATGGTTAAAATTCTTTCTCCTTTTCTGCGCTCTCCTCATCACTTCTGAACTGGATTTCTGCCACGGATATTTTCGCAGGATGGATCTTACGGCTGCGACGGCTGTTCTTGGCTACTTTCACAAGTTTTTTTCTGTTCTTGCAAGGATTTTCTCTTGCAGAAGAAAAATTCGTGAATATTTCAAAGATTTGAAAGAATTTCACGAGTTCTTTGAAGCTTACTGTTCTCTGCTGCAATCTTTGACGGATTTGAGAGAACTTGCGAAATTCTTTAAACGATTCTACCTTCTGCAGTAATCTTTCACAAATTTGATTGAATTCTTTGGATTCTTCAAATGTTCCTGCCTCCTGTAGCTCTTCTTCGTGAATCTTTGACGAATTCAAAATTGTTCACGATTCTTTAAACTTTCTTCTTCTGCAGTCTCTGCATGCTTGATCTTTTGAGCGTATAGTGCTCTGTTTCCTCGCATGAGCTTCCGACGAGGATCTTTTGAGAGTATTACGAACAACTCTCCAAGCCTTGTGAAAAGTCTGTGTCGCGTGCTCTCATGATCTGCGCTGTGAGGATCGTGTTGCTCTCCAGCCTATGTGAAGAGGCTTACTACTGAAGCTCTGATACCATGATAAATTGTGAAGCAAGAAATGCAGAGAGAAAAGAACAGAGCAAAAAACTGTATTCAGTATATTGAGAATGTAAGGAGAAAGTACAATAAGAAGAGGTAATGAAAAACTTTTAATGCAAAAGGAAAAATAGCTGAGCTAAATAAGCTAAAAAATACCTCAAGCCGCAAGATGTTGAGTGCATGGCTATTTCAAGTAGAAATTTTGGAAAAATTAAGTGCTGTGGATCGCCTTCGTTGGAGGAGTGAGGCAGAAATCCAGGGAATTTCATATTGGGTGTGAAATTGGAAGCCTAATAAGGTTCTCCCGTGGCTTTTTCCTCCAGCCAGGCTAAAGGGGGGAACTCTATGGGGACGCGGTCTCAGATATGCTCAGCGGTATATGTCGAGTCCTTCAAAGAGTCGGGCGAAGAAAGGCGTGAGGTCGTGCTTCAGCTTGCAGCCAAAGAGTAAGGCAAACAACACGAGAGTGGCTCTTCAGCTTGGGCTTATCGTGGATACGTTACCTGTACCATAAATGTAAATATGAACAGTCATATATAGGAAGAGTCATAAGTATCAACGGTTGTTTACTTCTGTATTTATTGGGCTTGGTGTTTACTTCTGTATTTATTGGGCTTGGTGGTAATAGAATCTCATCATCGTGGAGTTATCATTTGTGATCCCTAGCTTGACAGTGGTATCCGAGCCCGATTAACTCCATCTGTAGATTCCTTGGCATTTTCCTACCGTGCAGACAACGTCTCCACTAGCCTGCCTCTCTCTAAACTCTACGCTCTATCAGTATGCCTCTGTCAATTCTCCCTCTCCTCAACGAATCTCTTAGGCTGCACAACAGACTGCACTCGTAATTCTTTCACCATACCACACTCGCAAACCCTAGAATCATCACTCTTGGTCGAAGTTTTTGATCAGACCGAAATCCCTAATCCTAGCTCACATATCAAGCACTCACGCAGCTACACTGAGTCGAAAGATGGAGATCGGAGCGGTTATCCTTTGTTGAAGCCGGTGAGATCACTCATTCAACCAAAGGATTGTGATTTGTTTTTCACAAAAGACAACGACCTTTATCGCTCCAGCAAATGAGATTGCCTTCACATTGAAGAGTGTGATTTCCTTCTTTCCAAGGTTGTGACTTACGTTCAACGAAGTGGTTGGACTGTATTCCTGGATTACTACCGACGTCAAGACTGCGCGGATTCTCCAAGTCTCGTATCCTGGTCTGCGTTGAGGTTACACAAAGTCGTAACCCTAATTTCACCCGGTACCATTCCTCATTTGCAAAGACTCTACACCTCAACTGGTATCTACACTGGTATATACACCTCAGTTGGTTAGAGCAACTGAGCTGGTTATAGCACACTCATTCTCAATTGAATTGTTTTACTCCTCTTAATTCATAAAATTCGCGGGTAGCTTATAATTGTAATGTAGACCTTTATATTTTTGACAAAGCAAGATGCAAAGTTTCCAAGTGCGATTTGTGGAGCAAAAGAGTGCGATTGCATAATGCCATTCTTTTGGAATTGAATTTCTTTTCATTTGAACCATTATTTTCTGCCATCCATTATATTCTGCTTCCATACTATTTTGTGGGATGTTTGAGCATTTGAAAAGGGCTTGTTTCTATATGAGAAAAATACGAACAATATAATTGTTTTTATATTCTTACTGTGTTACTAATGTGTTACTAATTGAAGAAGCAGTTCTACCAGAAAATGCATTCCCTCATCTCCATTGTCAGCGTGGTGCTGACTATTAAGGAGAATTATAAAGAGTGGTATAGGAAGATCAAGAGAACATTGATCTTCAACAATCTATGGAAAGGGATTTGCGAAGCAAAGGATGTCCCTAGGAGAAACAACACCATTGAAGAAGATGAATAATTAGGAGAAGAAGAAGAAAAATCTGAAAAAGAAGCCTCAGTATTAAAGACGAAGAGTAGAAGACCTTGCAAAAAACTAATCACACCAACCATAGATAAAGAACGTGAAATATGAGAAGAGAAAGACCAAAAGGAAAATGAAGTAATCTCCAATAGTAAGTGAGGAGGTGAGCCATCATATTTCTTCTATTAGTGATTACTCTGGTGCCTTGAAGATATTGAATGATTTATATGACACACATTATGAGCTTGAACTCATACAACTAATGTTGAAGCTCTTTAACCTAGAGTTGAAGAACGATGACCCTATGGATTTGGCTTCAAAAATCAAAGCAATAATGTGTGACATTGAAGCCACCAGAGAGATGATTGATCTCCCTCTCACGGCCTTCATTAAGGCCCTCTACACTACATATTCTCACTACCTTGAAGTGATGTAAGTAAGTAATCAGATGAAATCCATGACATTTCAAAAACTGGTAAAGAAAGTTGCAGATTGTGAGAAAGTGTTTGGAAAGAAGCCATCTCCTTCAAATGGAGAAACTATTTACCTTACTCAAAAAGACAAGAGTCAACCACCTAATTCTTTTAGTAGGAGAAGAGGACGAGGACATGGAAGAAATAATTTCAAAGGAAGGGGGGGAAGGGTACCATGGGACAAGATCAGAGAAGACAAACAAAAGGAAGAAGACAAAGGTAAACCCACAGAACCAACAAAATGTAATCCCCTTGAATCTTCCCATTACATTGTTGCTCACTACAATATAGGAGTAACAAAAGATTTGTTTAACATTGCATATGGTCCTTGGAAATATACATGGCTTATTGACAGAGGAGAAACCTCTCATATGACATTTCAAAAAGACTTTTTTGAAGACTTCAATGATAATGTAGATGGCATAGTGTATTTTGTAGACAAGTCCAGCTGCAAACCCTTCAGAATAGGCACCATCAAGGTTAAGTTGCCTGAACTTACAGATTTTCTTCTACACAATCTACTCTATCTTCCTAAGATGAAAAGGAGCTTGTTGTCTCTTGTTCTCACCAGACAACAAGGCCAATTTTTTCACATGATCGGTAGAAAAGTTGAAGTGCGAAAGGATTCTGATAACATGCTTGTTATGACTGGAATGGAAGATGGAAGATTGTTGAATTTGAATGGGACATATTCCCATACACATAATGTCGCATACCTCTCTGATCACATTGAAGGTATAATATCATCTAGTCTTTTGTGGCATGGTATATTTGATCATATCAATTATGACAGTCTTTGTTTAATGAGAAAGAATGATAGTTTTGGTCTTCCTACCATTCCTAGAAAACTAAAACAATGTGATGCTTGTATTCTTGGAAAGCATAACAAACAACCTTTCCATGATTCTACCTCTAGAGAATGTAGAAGACTTGAACTGATTCATTCTGATCTGTATGGCCCTATGCATGTTCCTTCTGCAAATGGAAATAAATATATAATGTCCTTTATTGATGACTACACTAGGATGTGTTGGGTGTATTTGCTGAAAGATAAGTCACAATCCTTTGAAACATTTAAAAACTTTCATGTATGGATTCAAAATTCAAAATGAAGCTCAATCTTTTATTGGCTCTCTTTGCACTCATAATGGAAGAGAATATACAACTAATGAATTTGAAAGTTACCTTCTCCAACATGGGATCAAACACCAAACTACAGTTCCATACAATCCTCAACAAAACGGTGTATCTGAATGAATGAACATGACACTCCTAAAGATGGTTTGATCCATGATGTTTTTCAAGAATGTTAAATTGAATTTTTGGGATGATGTAATTTTATGTGCAGTTTATGTCAAAAACAGGTGTCCATTTCATGTTATCAAGAACAAGACTCCATGTGAAATGTGGTATGGCCACATTCCTTCGGTGAGGCATCTCAAGGTCTTTGGTTCCACCTATTATGCCTTGATTCCTAAGGAGCAAAGAAGCAAGCTTGATGCAAGGAGTCAGAAGTGCATCTTCTTGGGGTATTCAGATATCACCAAGAGGTATCATCTTTATGATGAAACAAATAAGAAGTTAATCATTTTTAGATATGGGATCTTTCTTGAATCCACCAAGGAAGAAGAAACTGTTGAGAGACAGCTTGATCATCTGAAAAGATTCACTCATGTAAATACATATAATGAATTTGATGATGTGATTCCACATCCTGAAGGGGGGATCCCTATATTATATCTGTCTCTAGAATCTCATGTTGAAGCATCATCTTCCCCTCATGAAGAAGTTCCTTCCACTTCATCAGAACTTGAAGTTGATCTAGATGAGAACTTGAAGTTGAGTTAGATTATGTGATCGAGAGGATTGAAAAGATGAGACTTGATGAGAACTCAACACCATCTCAATCAACTAAGCCACCTGGATCATCTCAAAAAGGTCCACCAAAATGGTTCACTAAAACATTTGAAATTGTTTATCCTGATGAGGTCGGGAAGATAGGAACCATATTTTCCTCAAAACAAGATGGAGGTAATGTAGATAATTCAAACTCATGTGATGTAAAAGTTATGTATGTTTCATATGATTGTGAGTTTAATTTGTATACTAACCATGAACCGACTTCCTTTAAGCAAGCCACTTCTCATGATGAATGGAAAGAAGCCACGCAGAAGGAATATAATTCTCTCATCAAGAATGGGACATGGAAGTTGGTGTATCCTCCATATGGAACCAAATCGATTGGATGAAAGTGGGTATTCAAGAACAGGTACAGATCAAATCGATCACTTGATAAGAACAAAGAAAGGCTTATGGAAAAAGGATTTTCACAGAAAGAAGGCATTGGTTATGAGGATACTTTTACCCCCACAACAAAATGGGTAACCATCTGCACTCTATTTTTCATGGAAATGTAGTATGGATAAAAAATTCATCAAATAGATGTGAAGACTTATTTTTTGAATGGAGACTTGAAAGAGAATGTGTTCATGTCTCAACCATAAGGATTTGTTGTGAAGGGAAAAGAAAATTTAAGGTATGTGACCTGGATTTAGGAGAAGAACAAACTGATTAACATACTTAATACAATAAACATAGAGATATGAAGAACAACATATATATCCAATGAACAATATCTTCTATTGAATAAATAAAATAGGCTGAAACTATAAAACTACAAAAATGAAACACTTGCTCGAATGGTGGTATCTATCTCTGAGAAGATATGTGGCTACTACATGAATTCGTCTTAGCAGAATGATTATGATGAAGCTCCAGAGGCATTTTTTGTAGTACTCATGAATTCCAAAATCATAGACATCCAAAAACCTAACCCTAGGAGGTGAAACACCAAAAGTCATGTGGGCCCCTATGTGTAAGTCGGTACCTCAACTTCTCGGGGTCATAAATTTTTCATACGACCTCTGTTTTAGGCGCGTGATAGCCCTTTGGAAAGGTATTTTAGAGAGATACACATTATGTCGTCAAAATCTAACTTTGTTTATAGTTTGACTGTGGTGAGCCAAAAAAACATTGTTTAGGGCTCCAAAACGACCCTCGAAGTACAACAAGATGTGTTAACATGAAAAAATACAAAATAAGCCAGTTAGATTAGGTCAGAGGAAAGCAATATCCACCTGGAAGATGTGTAGGGATTCAGACAACCCTCGATGTGTAGAACCCACAATTACCAGATGTGCATAAGAACGTGCTAAACTAAAAACTGACAAGAGGAGCCAGTTGGAATAAGTTGGTGGCTACAAATATCCATCTGGATCAGTATGAAAGCTCATCAAATTCTTGTATGGCTTGAAACAAGCATTGCGAGCATGGTATGAAAAGTTAACCGAGCATCTTCTAAAATTAAATTTCAAGCATTTCAATCTTGACAATGCAACTTTGTTTTTCAATAAAGTTGGAAAAAAATCATATATCTTGTAGTATATGTATGATCTATTCATAATAGGGAACAATGAGAACTACATTGCATCCATAAAGAAAGAGTTGAAGAATGGCTTAGAGATGACAAATTTGCGACATCTTCACTACTATTTGGCAATTGAAGTGATTCAAAATCCAAAGTACATATTCATCTCCCAGAGGAAGTATGTTGGAGAATTGTTAAACAAGCTTGGCATGGCTGAGTGAAATCATGTTTCTACTCCAATGGAATAGAACTTGAAGATCACATGAAAAGAAGGGAATGAATTTGAGGATGTAACCAAGTATAGATAACTTGTGGGAAGTCTTATCTATCTTACTACCACCAGACCAGGCATTTCATTTGCTGTTGGGATTCTTTCCAGGTTCATGAAAATTCCTTGTGAAGGACATTGGTCTACTACAAAGAGTGTTCTAAAATACTTCAAAGGAACTCAATCTTTTGGACTCAAGTACTCTAGGATAGATGACTTCAACTTGATCGGATATTTTGATTCAGACTTTGATGGGGATAAGAAAAATGGAGTGTCAACTTTATGCTATCTCATGAGTCTTGGATCAACAATTGTCTCGATGAGATCACGCTGACAATAAATCCCAACATATTCCACAACATAGGTAGAATATGTGGTAGTTGTAGAAGTGACAAGGGAGATTTTTTGGCTCAGGAAAATGCTTAAAGATTTGCAGGAGAAACAAATGAATTCTACTCCTCTCCTAGTTGACAATAATTGTATAATCAAGTTGGCCAAGAATACCAGATTCCATGATCAAACTAAGCACATCAACCCAAAGTATCACCCGATTCAATATCATGTAGAGGCCAAGACTATTCACTTGAGACATTTTTCCACAAATGAGCAAATTGCAAACATCTTCACCAAACCGCTTGGAAGAGAGAAATTTGAGAAGACTTTTAGAATGATGCTTTGACTAGCACACACCCATTTGGATTAAGAGGGGGATGTTGGACACATAATCCCTCATGGATAAGTTACCTATACCAAAAATGCAAATATCAAGAGTCATAGATAGGGAGAGTTATAATTTGGGCATACAAACGATTTTTTACTTGTGTATTTATTAATCTTGTTGGTAATAGAATGATCATCATCATGGATTTATTCTTTATACTCCTGTGCCTGACAATATAAAGTAAAGGGAAATCACATTAACATCATTTTCATTATCATACAGATACATTATAGTGTCATGAAAACATTTTTTTAAAATTTAATATAATTTAATATCTCTCTCACACACACACATACACAGGCCTTGTGTCAATCTTGATGTCTGATGCAAGGGCATTTAGCCTAAGCCAACAATGTCATCATTTGTCACATGTTGTGGCTTGAAGTTGAACTAAGGAGACCTTAAGATCAAGGGAAATATATTCGAATGTTTATTTTAAGTAGATAATTATTGTTAGATGGTATTTTTTTCAATTAAAGAGTTTGAATAGGGAATAATGGCTAAATTATAGCTCCCTGTGAGGAGACTAAGCCATCTAGTTAGACTCTTGCAAATTTGTAGGGTTAGTTTTGGCTAAATTTAGTAAGGATCCTCAAATTGTGGAAGAGGTGGTTAGTGTTTAGATGCTTCTTCGTTGCACTTCGAGTTAGAGTAGAGAGAGAGAGGGAAAGGGAACGAAATTTGTTAAGTCTCTGGACTGGTAGATTGTAATTGACTATCAAAGAATAAAATAATGAGTTCCAGAAATTTGTGAATTTATGACTAGGGATATTTCTTTTGTGATTATTGTTAGATGGTATTGTTGTCAATTAAAGGGTTTGAATAGGGAATAATGGGTAAATTATAGCTTCCTGTGAGGAGACTAAGCCATCTAGTTAGACTGTTGCAAATTTGTAGGGTTAGTTTTGGCTAAATTTAGTAAGGATCCTCAAATCGTGGAAGACGTGGTTAGTGTTTAGATGCTTCTTGGTTGCACTTTGGGTTAGAGTATATAGAGAGAGGGAAAGAGAACAAAATTTGTTATGTCTCTGGACCAGTAGATTTTAATTGACTATCAAAGAATAAAATAATGAGTTCCAAAAATTTGTGAATTTATGATCAGGCATCTTTCTTTTGTGTGAACAAGTTAAAAACAAAAATGGATCATTATATTCTTTGAATACCTGAAATTCATCGCAGATTTAGTATTTATGCAAACAGAGAGACTCCAAGCATGACGAGTATGCACCTATGGTCGTCGATGTATACAAGTTGAGGAAAATCAATTTGATTTATTGTCAAATTTGAGTGTCTAGGATCAACACCGGAAGAAACAACGTGTTTTCCATTGTTATAGGCATAGGGAAAAAGAACCTTCATTTGTGAATGTGATAGGTCTCATTGTTTTGGCAAAGTTGAGAGCCTACGGTTCTGATTGCACATCACACACAGATTTATAAGTGATTTATTCAGTCATACGAAACACAATATGACCAGTGCTCAAGCACATGTTCCATACTCAGAGTTTCAGTCTTGTGACAACGTTTGATATTTCATTACATTAACTATTAGGATTGAAGTCTTATTCTTGGAGTAGCACGTAATAACAAAAGGCTTATAGCGTACAAGAGATTTAGTGTAAGTGCTTTTGGGATTTATTGGCAGAACCAATGAAAATAGAGGAAAGGAGCCAATTGTGGCAACAAATCATGCTCAACAAAACTAAGTTAAATTGCTTTGTAAGTGATTCTTAGGTTTTAGCATCTTTCTGTCCATCAATTTTGGTATCAGAGAGAGGTTTTTCTCAACAAACCAGAGAATGGACATGGTTTTCTAAATTGGCAGAGCTCGGGGTCGTGGTTGAGGCTGACCAACAGCAAATGCAGAGGTTATGGAGGAGATGAGAGAGATAAGAGATAGTATGGAAGCTATGGAGCTGGGAAGACAGAGAGATCCAGTGGCAAGAGATGTGAGTGAGCCTCAAGAGGAGGAACATGAAGAGGAGGCAACACCTATGGCAGAGACACCTGAGTTGAGGTATTTTCGTCAATTCTAGGGGCCACATCAAGACCAAAGCCTTATTTGCCTACCTATGAGGGAAGCCTCACTGTTGAACACCTCATTAATTGGATCAATGAGATAGACAAATACTTTGAGTATGATGATATTGAGGAGAACAAGAAGGTCAGATTGGCAGTGACACAGTTGAAAGGGAATGCATACCTATGGTAGGATAGTGTGTAAGCTGAGAGGAGAAGAAAGAACAAGCCATTGATCAAGAGATGGGATAAGATGGTGGCCAAGATGAGGGCCAATTTCTTACCCAAGGATTACCAGTTGACTCTATATAGGCAAATGCATAATCTGAGACAAACATTTATGACTGCAAGAGAGTATACTAAGGAGTTTTACAAAGTGAACTTGAGAGATGGCTATGTAGAAGGATCAACAGAGAATACTGCTAGATATATAAATGGGTTAAGAATGGGGATTCAGGATGAGATCAACATGATGTCTCCTAGAACAATGGAAGAGGCATACCAATGTGCCTTGAGAGTGGAATAAAAGTTATTGAGGAAGAAGAACTTCAATAGGGGAAGAGGTTTAGCCAAAGGAAGAGAGCAAACAACTGGAAGAGGAAAGTTTGTATCCCAAAAAGGAGAGTCCATCAACTCAAATCAATAGGAGAAGTAAGATAGAAGTGGTGACTCAAGAGGGAGAAGACATTACCAAGGAGGTAGAGGTAGAGGAAGAGGCAAAGAAACTGTCTTTATATGCTACAAATGTAACAAATTGGGTCATAGATCCTTTGAATGTCCAGAAAAGGAAGACATAGGAAAAAGAGGAGCCTATGTAGCTCAAAATGAACAACAACAAGAGAAGTTACCAGTGGCTGAAAATTTTCCAGAGATGGGAGAGGCTTTGATGATGAACAAAGTCTTATTGAAACCTGAGAAGCAGAATGTGAAACCTACTCAAACAAAGGCCTTATTCAGGACCATGTGTAAGGTCAAAGGGAAGTGTTGTAAGATGGTGATTGAAAGTGGGAGTACTGACAATCCGACTTCCACGGAGATGGTGGAGAATCTGAGCTTGAAGAAGATAAAACATCCAATTCCTTACAAAGTATCCTGGCTGCATAAACGGCACCAAATTCTGGTAAGTGAACAATGTGAAATTGATTTACAAGTAGGCACTTATAAAGAAAAAATTGTGTGATATTATGCCCATGGATATATGTCATGTCCTTTTGGGTAGACCATGGAAGTTTGACAAGAAATTAGTGCACGATGGTAGGAGGATATGTTATAGTTTTCATAAGGATGGAATGAAACATGTCTTACTTCCTTTGTAAGAAGGTAGTACAGTGGGACAACAAGCAACAAAAGTTTTAATGTTGATTGGTAAGAAGTATTTGCAGCAACTTGAGGAAAAAGAGTTAAATTATGTTGTTATATGTAGGCCTAGAGTGGTGATGACAAAGACTACTGTTTCAGATTTTCCTGAAGAAGTTCAAGAAATGTTAGTTGAATTTGGTGACATTGTGGTGGATGATTTATCCAATGAATTACCACCGAGAAGAGATATCATCCACCACATTGATTTCATTCCTGGAGAAATTTTACCAAGCAACGCATCATATAGAATGACACCTCAAGAAAATGAAGAAGTTAGAAGAAAAGTTCAAGGACTGTTAGATAAAGGGTTGATTAAGAAAAGTTTGAGCCCATGTGCAGTGCCAGTAGTGTTGACCCCAAATAAGGGTGGTGAATGGAGGATGTGCACAGACTCAAGATCGATTAATAAAATAACCATGAGATATAGGTTTCCATTTCCCATGATGAATGACATAATGGACTGTCTGAGTGGAGCAACATATGTTTCTAAGATAGATATGAAAAGTGGATATCATCATATCAGACTTAGAGAGGGGGATGAGTGGAAGGCAACTTTCAAATTTAATGAAGGGTTGTATGAGTGGTTGGTTATGCCATTCGGATTATCAAATGCCCCAAATACTTTCATGAGATTAATGAATGAAGTCTTGAGAGACTTCATACGAGAATTTGTGATATTTTACTTGGATGATATACTAATTTTCAGTCAGTCAAAGGAGGAGCATCTAAGGCATCTGTGATATGTCTTGGAAAAGTTGCAAGCGAAGAAGTTATTGGTGAACATTAAGAAATGTTCATTTCTGAAATCTGAGTTAGTGTATTTGGGCTTTGTGGTTTCAAAGGATGGTTTGAAGATGGATCCAGAGAAGGTACAAGCAATTTTGGATTGGCCTTCCCCTCAAAGCATATTTGAGGTAAAAAGATTGCATGGCTTAGCAAGATTTTATAGGAAATTCATAAAGAACTTTAGTGGCATTTGTTCTCCAATTGTTGAGACTATTAAAAAGGACAAGAAACCATTCAAATGGACATCAAAAGATGAAAGTAAATTTTAGCTATTAAAGAAAAATATCACTAAGCAGCCCGTGTTGGGGTTACCGGACTTTGGAAAACATTTCCAAGTTAAGTGTGATGCTAGTGGGCTAGCCATTGGGGCTATGCTCAACCAAGAAGATAAACCGGTGGCATATTTTAGTGAGAAACTAAATACAGCCAAACATAAATATTCCTCATATGATAAGGAATTTTAGTCCATATTCCAAGCTTTGAAACATTGGAGGCATTACTTGATGCCTAGGGAATTTGTGTTGTTTTATGATAACCATGATTTACAGTACATTATGTAGCAGACCAAGTTGAATCTGAAGCATGTCAAATGGGTGGATTTCTTACAGAGTTTCACCTTTGTGTTGAAACATATCATCGAACAATCCAATCAAGTGGCTAATGCATTAAGCAGTAGGCATTTAATTGTACACACAAATCAGGTACAAGTTCCAAGATTTGAATATCTTAAATATTTATATGAAACTGAAATTGACTTTCAGTGTGCATACAGAGATTGTAAGAACCCTATAGAGGTGGATCGAGAGTTGTGGAAATAATATATGTTGGAAGATGGTTTACTATTCATGGGAAGCAAATTATGTATTCCAAAGTGTTCAATGAGGGAAAATATAATTTAAGAAAAGCACAATGCTGGAATGGCTGGTCACTTCAGTAGTGATAAGACTTATGGGAAACTAAGTCATTTCTACTTCTGGCCAAGGATGAGGTCTGAGGTTGAGAAGTTTGTGAGTAGATGTAGGATCTGTCAGCATGCCAAAGGAAGAAGACAAAACATAGGCTTATATACCCCATTGCTTTTCCCTACTAGACCTTGGGACTCTGTAAGCATGGACTTCATTTTAGGTTTGCCCAGAACTCAGAGAGGGAATGAATCAATCTTCGTAGTGGTTGATAGGTTTACCAAAATGGCACACTTTATTCCCTGTTATAAGACAAGTGATGCCACTCATATTGCTAACTTTTTCTTTAATGAAGTTATAATGCTACATCATTTGCCCAAAATTATTGTCTCTGATAGAGATGTGAGGTTCACAGGTCACTTCTGGAGGACATTATGGAAGAAGTTGGGTACTAAGATGAACTTTAGTTCAACTTATCATCCACAGTCCGATGGTCAGACTGAGGTAGTTAACATGAGTCTCGGTAACATGTTGAGAATCTTGGTTGGAGAAAATCCAAAACAATGGGATAGTGTGTTGGTGTAATGTCCCCCACCTCTTAGAGAGGTGATGAGGAGACTCAATGGCCTGGGCACCCCCACTAGGTCATAGTCTCACACTGAGGGGGGGGGGAGTCAAGAAGTTAAAAGTTATATTTATAAGTTGACTTAAGAAAGGAAAAGGATAAAGGAGTAAAAGATAATTCAACAGAAGAATAGAATATTAACCCTTGGAGTTAACCTAAGTCAACAGAGAATTAGAAGGAAAAGTATAAGTGAGAGGCTGGGGTGCACCTATTACTCATTCTGATTTTGGATTAGCACTTGCTATTGCTCTTGAGCATTCAGTTTGGGGGTTTTGCTGTACAAACCCTTGTGAGAAACTCAGTGGTGAAATATCCACTCACCTTGTTCCGCAACTTGGTCTCAGGGATAAAAGTCTCCTCCATGCCATTCTAGTCTCAACCAATCTCCATCTAGCACTTCAGAAAATAGCAGGCCATACTGTTCTTTTGTTTCCAGCAAGGGCGCACCATCATCTAGAGGGAGGTTCGATCCAGCTTATCTTGAGGGCCTGGGGCCATTCCGACTGTTGGGTTTTGTTTGCAGGGGTAGGACCATCAGTTTGATGGATTTTCTGGAGGGTTATCATCATTCTACATTTGTCTACAGATTGGGACATCTTGGAGCCATAAGAGACATCATGTGATTCAGTAAAACTCAGATCTAGGGAGATCTACTTGACATTTGAGTCTGAAAATTCTCCCACGAGATTCTCATAGCCCGATCTATATTCTTGGAGAGTTTCAAAGCATTTGGAGGCCTCCTTCATCCAGGCCGAACCAGCTTGGGTTTTAGTCATTCAGTGGGGTGCACCATTCAGGGAGGAATTCATATCTATGGGGTTTGAGAGTGGATTTGGGAATTTGGACATCTGGGTTGTCCTTGCAGTTGCCCGATCTATCATTTGGCCTATTTCTCGGGATGATTGGACAATTCTGGTAGCAAGGCAGAATTATTGAGGGCTTCAGTATTCTAGTAGGACGTGGCAATTTCCAGCTTGGAGGTTGAGCATTAGTATGGCTCAGATATTCTTGATTCAGTCTTCATTGTATATCCAGCCTTTGGAGGCTTATTTTGTATTGTCGGGAGCATTTTGTAGCAGCTCATATCTATTGCTTGTATGGCCATCTAAGGTTTATGCCAGATCATCCATCTATTGTATTGATCTTACATTGCTCATAATAAAAAGGTCAGATCTTTGCTTGTGCTTCTACATATTGAATATATTGTGATCTCCATGTGTTGATGAATCTTGTATGTGCTTAATAACTCAATAAATTAGTAGTAGTTAGTGATTCCAAGAAATAATTTGGCTTGAGATCATTACAGTGGTATCAGAGCCTCGATCCTCCAAACCTGTGGAGAGATCGGTGCATGCAGAAGTACAGGTGAATTGTTATGGGTCGGAGGAAGAAAAATAGTAGTGAAACAGAGGGTCAGGAGACGACCATGAGCCTCAGGGCTTGGCTCTCTTAGTAGCCGAATTTTGTAAGTTCCAACAAAACATGAACCGCATAGAAAGCACATTGGTCCGACAGTTGGATGAGTATCAGGAAACCAACAGAAGGCCGAAACGTTGAAGAAAGTTGATGAGAATCTACAGAAAATGAACGAGAACCAAACTAGGATAACTGACCTTCTGATGCAAGTAACCCATCGAGGAAAAGATCCTGATACGTATGGGAATAAGGAGGTTGGAGGGTCTGGTGGAACCCATGAGGAAGTCAGATATAACCCAGAGAAAGCACCGGGATCCAAAGGAAGTCTTGGAGGTGGCACGTTCCATGGGCAGATGGGTAGCAGGACCAATCATAGGGCATATGTGCCAGTGTTCACATATGAACCGTTGGGCTAACACTTAGGTAGTAGAGCTAACCCTAGACCATACATGCCCACATTCACAGATGAGCAAGGGCAGCATGAACAGGTTGAATATTTTGTGGAACAATTAGCCAAGAGTACCAGGGAATACTACAGCTTGAATATGAAAGTTCAAAGACAGATGTCCCTAGACCAGTATTGTCAACTCAGGTTCATAAAACAGCCTAGGATGAACCACAGGGGTAGCTTTGAGTTTGAGCGAAGGGCAGGGAAGATAGAGATTCCATACTTTGATGGTACAACTAAGATGACAACACAAGCATGGGTGCAGAGGCTGCATACTTACCTATAGATTAACCCCATGAGAGAGATGGAGGCCATCAAGTTTTCCACTATGTACTTGGATGGAAAGTCCCATGACTGGTGGTACCATGGGCTCACCACACTCGGCCACAACCAGATTGTATCCTATACAGAATTCACTCAGAGGCTCATT
>ML796487.1:198637-251405 GCA_009831015.1 Picea engelmannii | reverse complement strand
AATCAATACCAAACCATGCACCAATGTAGCCACCAATACCCATAGCTTAACCAACAACATATCAATGGTTGCAAAAATAATCATAGGCATTGTACATGAATATCCATACCTCTTATGAAACCAAGATTGAGTATGCCAAATGCAAAGCCAATACAAACGCTAATGTATTGCAAATTCGACGAAATCCAATCATACAATTGATATAAGAATGTCAATGAGTATACCAAATGCGTGCGAGTGTTATACCATAATGTCCAAAAACTGACATGTAGTTCAAAACCTACAATCATGTTCTCACCAATGCATCAATCAAACATTTAACCAAGGCGTCCAAATGATATTGCATAAATTGATATGTCAAAAGCTAATGATAAGGATCAACACTAATGATTACAAAAGATAAATCAAGACCCTAATGCAATTCAGGCAAATCATAAAAATGCGAAATCAAAGGCTGAATGTCTTTATATAATCCATCGAAGTATGAAAACCGATCAAAGGACATTGCCGATCATGTAAAGATCAATAAAAAGATAGGCGCAATAAGCATGATGATACAAAAGATATCGGCAATTCAGATAATGATCCAAAAGTGACCTCAAAAGGAGAAATTTCCATGCTTACAATTGTGAAGACTTAGCGAAGACAAACGTGCGAAAAGGCGCAAAGAATAAATTCATCGTTCATTTGAAAACTGCGATGAAAAATCAATGTTGATGAAACATTGGTGTAGGCAGCTTATGAGACAATGAAAAAATGTGAATTGGCTGCCAACACTACCTAGCTTGAATCTGTTGCGATGATGATCTGTGCCAAGATGCATATCCCTACCGATCTTCCCTTATTTCACCCACCTTTTCATATCGAAGTTGAAACTTCCTCTCATTCCAAGAATTTTTAGCCTCATCACTTTCAGTGTGACCTACGCCTTTTGCGTGTGGATGTGACCAAATTTGATGGATCGGATCCCACTGGCTGGGTAACTCAAATGGAACATTATTCCTCTTTGTATGGAATTACAGATGAGTTGGAAAAACTCTGATATGGTGTTCTCCATCTAGATCAAGAACTTTGGAAATGGTGGCAATGGATAAAAAATTCCTGCCAAGGCTATGTGGCCTTAACACACTTGGTGGCAGCGTTTTATGCATGCTTTGACACTGACACCAACCATTTAGGTCATTTGACAAAGTTGAAACAATATGGCATAGTGGAAATCTTTATAGTTTCTTTTGAGTGACTGGCTTTTAGTATCAAGGGAATGTTTGATGCTTTTTTCTGGTAATGTTTTATCAGTGGCCTCAAGGATGAGATTCGTGCTCATGTCCTCATGGCTCGGCCTCAGAGTTGGGTGGACGCTACTAAAAGAGCTAAGGAAGAAAAATAGGTTTTCTCTTCTCAAAACCGAAAACCCTCCTTTATTCCTTGCACTAAAACAACAACTCCCACTCCTCCTTCTACTCCACTAAAGATCCATAAATTGAACAGGGTCAAAATGGATGAACGCCAACTCAAAGGCCTTTGTTATAATTGTGATGAATTTTTTCTTTTCGAGACACAAGTGTAAGGAACAAAATATTTTTATGGACATCTCGGAGGATGTTTCAGAAGAGGATGTTGAGGCTCCCCTTGTGTTAGGGTCACCTGAACCCATTGACATAACCCCTCCCTCACACCCTCCTGAAGTAGAACTAGCCATTTACCTAAATGATCTCACTAGCTTCTCTGCTCCCCAAACCCTCAAGATAATTGGTTACATCAAGCATAGGAAGCTAATCATTCTTGTTGATAGTGGAAGCACCCATAATTTTATTCATTGCTACATTTCCCAAGAAACAAATTGTTATATCTGTGCAATCAATAATTTTCAAATCATGATTGCCAATGGCACCTCCATGAAATGTGGAGGGCATTGTGAAAATGTGTGTCTCCAAATTGGTGAATACCACCTGAAATATCATATGTTTTCTGTCGACATGGATGGTTGTAACATTGTCGTGGGTGCAAAATGGCTAAGGACTTTGGGTCCCATTCTCGTGGTTTTTAAGAATTAACCATGTAATTCGACTAGGAGGTCCAACAATATAATTTCAAAGGCATCACAACTAGTTCCTCGGAGATCATTAGCTCCCATCGCATGGAAAAGATGCTAAAAAAAGGTCAATCTGGCATTATTTCCCAACTCCATTCCATACAAGCAACTGAGACACCCTCTGTGCCATAGGAACTCCAAGCCATCCTCTCTAGACATCAAGTGTTTTTTTCCACTCCCTAGGAACTTCCTCCTTCCTGTGGTGTTCATGATCATTCCATTCCCCTTGTCCTAGGAAGCCTTCCTCCCAATAGCCATCCCTATTGTCACCCCTTTTCCCAAAAAAATGAAATTGAGAAAATCGTTCAAGACCTACTCCATGCAGGTGTTATCCGCCCTAGTGCGAGCCCCTACTCTTCACCTGTGGTCATGGTCCTTAAGAAAGAATGTTCTTGGCACATGTGTCCTTACTTCTATGCCCTCAACAAACTCACCATTAAAGATGAATTTCCCATTCCTGTCATCGATGACCTCTTCGATGAATTGAGTGGCGCCCAGTTCTTTACTAAAATTTATCTTCGTTCTGGCTACAACCACGTCCGTATGAAAGAGGAAGACATTCCTAATACTTCACTTGGAACTCATGCAGGCCACTGTGATTTTTTGGTCATTCTGTTTGGCTTGTGTAATGCTCCCTCCACTTTCCAAAGCCTCATGTATCATGTCTTCCATCCTTTTCTCCATCATTTTGTCTTAGTTTTATTTGATAATATCTCCATCTATAGTAAAACATGGACAACCCATCTATCTCATGTGGAACTAGTTCTCCATATACTCTCTCACCACCAACTTTTCCTCAAACAATCTAAATGTGATTTTGGTGCCTCAGAAGTCGAGTACTTCGGTCATCTTGTTGGCAAGGTCGACATCATGGTGGATCCTAATAGGATTGAAGCTATGCAAGATTGTCCTCACCCAAAGACTCTCTAAGTATTGAATGGATTTATGGGTTTAACATGTTATTATCGTAAGTTTGTTAATAATTATGGAAATATTGTAGCACCTCTCATTGCACTCCTTAAAAATAATTATTTCACTTGGACTTCAACAACTGCTCAGGCTTTTCAAACCTTGAAGATGGCCATGTGCACCACTTTAGTAGATCCAGATTTAGGAGTGGAATGAACTGATTAACAGATTGAATACAATAAACACAAAGATATGAAGAATAACACAAATATCTAGTGAACAATATCTTCTATTAAATAATGAAATAGGCCGAAACTGTAAAACTACAGAACTGAAACACTTGCTCGAATGGTGGTAGCTATCTCTGAGAAGAGATATGGCTACTATGTGCATTTTTCTGAGAAGAATGGATTACAATGAGGCTACATAGGCCTTTTTGATATTACTCGTGAATGCCAAAACCCTAGACATCCAAAAAACTAACTCTAGAAGGTGAAATGCCAAAAGTCATGTGGGCCCTATGGGTAAGTTGGTGTCATTTGGTACCTCAACTTCCAAGGGTCATAAATTTTGCATACGATCTTCGTTTTAGGCGCATGATAGCATATTGGAAAGGTCTTTCAGAGAAATACACATTTCACTGTCAAACTCTGACTATGTCTACAATTTGACTTTGGCGAGCCAAAAAAACAACGTTTAGGGCCACAAAATGACCCTGGAAGTACAACAAGATGTGTTGACATGAAAACATACAAAATAAGCGAGTTGGATTAGGTGAGCGACCACCCGTATCTACCTGGAGGATCTGTGGGGATTCAGACAACCCTAGAAGTGTAGAAATCACAATTACAAAGCAATACAGAATAATGTGTTGAACAAAAAACGAACATGAGGAGCCAGTTGGAATAGGTGGGTGGCCACCAATATCCCTTAGATCAATCCTCCCCCCTTAGGAATCAATGGTATCCATTGCATTGAGTCCTCCCATCAGGTGAGGAAACTTTTGTTGGATTTGGCCCCGGGTGAGCCACTTGCCTTGCTGTAGGAGATGCCCTTCCTTGACAACTGGAAAAAGATGGATCCATTGATCACGAGTGCCCTTGAACCGTGTGTCCACTATATGATCAATGGATGCTTGTTCCATGTAGTCAGGGTTGAGCTCTATCTATGTTAGTTGTTCTGCGATCTCATAAGTGTCTAATAATGGGGGAAAATATGGCCTAAGGAGGTCCACATTGAATATTGGATGCAAACCAAGGAAGGGTGGAGTGTTGAGCTAAAAAGAATTACAACCCATAGCCTTGGTAATAGTGTAAGGCCCATAACGAAGTGGGAGAAGGTTCTGATGGGGCCCGGTGAGATGCTCCTTTTGCAAATGTAACTAGACTCTGTCGCCAACCTGAAACTGGTGTGGTACCCTGTGTTGATTATGGCACTGCTTGTACTTAGCATTGGATTTTTGCAAAATCTCTTGGACTTGTTGGAGGATGTGATGAATCCACTCAATGAATATGGTGGATTTTTCGATCGTAGACTGATCAGGGGAAGAGTATGTCTGTGTGGTGTCAAGATGAAGTGCAACATCAATGGGTCCTAAGGGTTGGAATCCTAGACCCACCTGAAATGGGCTATGGCCAGTGGAACTATGGAGAGCCTTGTTGTAACTGTGTTGGACATATGGGAGACTCTTGTCCCATGTACGTGGATGCTTAGAATTTTACATGTGCAGGATGTGCACAATCATCTGATTGATAATATCGGTTTGGCCATCAGTTTACGAGTGGAAAACATTGGATTTTGTGAGCTTGGTGTCTAATAGAGACCAAAGAATCGACCAAAAGGTGCTAAGGAACCTGTTGTCTTGGTCAAATATGATGGTCTATGGAATCTAAGAAGTGGACCCACACTCGTTCAAAGAAGAGATTGGCAGTATATTCCATTGTGAAATTCTTCTTATAGCTTGTGAGGATGGCCATCTTTGAAAATAGATCAATGACCAGAAAAATGCAGTCATTTCCTTTCTTGGTGGATGAAAAACTAGACATGTAGTCCATTGATATGGATTCCCAAGGCTTCTCGAGAATAGGAAGAGGGGTGTATAATCCTTGATTCTTGATGGTGGGCTTGGAAATGGAACAGGAAGTGCACGATCATATATATTTGTTGACATCCTATCGATGTTTTGGCCAATAAAAGTTTTTCTGAAGAACGACCACAATTTTCTCTACGCCAAAATGTCCTACGACTCGACTGTAGTGGGCTTCCCAAATCCTCTTTGCACGCTCACTTGTAGGAAAACAAAGATGGCCTAGGTGGCATAAGAGTCCATCTTGAATGTGAAAATTAGTGATAGTTGCACTTGTACCCAAGAGATGATATGTGGTGGCAAAGTCTGTATCTTGCTAATAAAGTTGGGGCCACTCAGATGCTTCATGTCCACAAGAATGGAGCATAGTGGTGAGTGAAACCACTGGTGGCTGACCGAGGCAATCAATGACATGATTGGAGATACCTGTCTTATACTTGATGTTGAGATGGAACTGTTGCAGGTAGCTGGACTACTTCTGATGGTGGCCGTTTTGCAATTTTCCATGTGTCTCTATGAACTGCAGAGGCTTGTGATCAGTGTGTATGATCGTCTCTTTCCCCAAAATGTAATGTTTCCATTGACAACAAGCTTGTACAATGGAATAAATTTCCTTGTCATAGGTGGGGTATTTTTAGACAATATGAGAGAGTGTCTCACTATGGTATTCCACTGGATGCCCATGTTGAGTGAGAACTGCACCCAGAACATAGTCAGATGAATCGGTGTCAATCTTGAATTATTGTTGCAAATCGGGAAAGGAGAGTACTGGAGTTGAGCACAAGTGATGCTTCAGATCATCGAATTCTCGTTGTTTCTCCTTCCATTACATGAACTTGGCCCTGCCACTGCCCTTGGTCACCTGGCTAAGGGCCCATGCAATATGGGAGAATCCCAACACGAACCGTCAGTAGAAGTTGGCTAGTCCCAAAATGCTCTGAAGCTCAGTCATTGTGGTCGAGGTTGGCCAATCACGGATGAATTGGATCTTAGTGGTATCAACATGCACCCCATTCTGATCAACAATGTAGCCCAAGTATTGGACCCTATTCATGCCAAAAGAGCATTTTTCCAAGTTGGCATAAATCTTGTGCTATTGAAGAGTGCTCAAAACCTGTTGAATATGCTGCATGTGCTCCTCCCATGTTTTGATGAATATGAGGATGTCATCCAAATATACTACCACAAAGGAGTTGGTGAAGGGTCTCAATACATCATCCATCAACCTCATGAAAGTGGCTGGTGCATTTGTTAAGCCAAAGGGTATGACTATCCATTCGTAGAGACCTTCTTTATACTTGAAGGTTGTCTTCCATACATCCATTGGTTCGATGGGAACCTGGTGGTAGCCAGACTTTAGGTCAATATTGCTGAAGAACTTTTCCCCCTTGAGTTGGTAAAGAAGGTCATCAATCCTGGGAATGGGGTAGCGGTTCCTAACTGTGATTTTGTTTAAGGCTTTGTAATCAATGCAGAGTCGCCAAGTCCCGTCCTTCTTCTGCACCAGTACAATCAGGCTTCCACAAGGGGAGGAGATGGCTTGAGGTGCCCCTTTTGAAGAAGCTCTTAGATCTGATGCCTAATTTCGTCATTCCCCATCAATGAGCACTGATAGATTGGTCCATTCGGTAGAGGTGCGTTGGGGGTCTGATCAATTGGATGCTTGACTTGGAAGTGTTTTGGTACCCCTGTAGGTGAGGTGAATATGTCTCTGTATTCTTCCACGATCTTGTCCACTTAATTATGCTGCAAAGAGAGGCATTGTGTAGAGGCCACAGGTGTGGCAATGACCTTCTACTTACTGTGAGAAGGGATCATAAAGAAGACGAACTTCCTGGTCTATGAAATGACCTTACTTCATTTCTTAGCAAAGATTAAAGAAATAGAAGTAGGCAGCTATACCTCTGGGATCCTGTACATTTGTCTACCCAAAGTAATAATAACACTACAGGGTCTAGACTCATACATATCATGATGCTTCCACAAATATGGTTGTCCTAAAAGAACATCACAAACTTCAAGGGGAGAAATATCAGACAATACCTCATCTTTGAAAGTCTTGATGTTGTAGCACAAACAACACTGTTGGATGACACTGAGATCTCTTCCTTAGTGAAGCTAGCAGATGGTGTAGGGATGCAGGTGCGACATCATTGGAAGGTCTAGCCACTTGATGACCTCTACTGAAATCAGGTTCTTCTGACTACCAATTTCGACAATGAAATGAATCAAAGATCCCTTGACCCACATCTGTGAGTGAAAGAGGAATTCCCCTTCCTCTGGTTCTCCTGGTTCACTTAGCCCAACTTTGGTGGTAATGAAAGTGGAACTGGGTTCAACTTCGATAATTTTCTTTCCTCCTTCAAGATTTGACTCGAAATCAGAATCAATCTATGACTCATAATCCTTCAACTCGACCACGAGGGACTATTTGGAGTGACATTCTTCGGTGTTCTGCCAAGGAATTTTATGGTACTCACACCATTTTCTTGGGTCCTTCTTCATCTTCTCATTGCCCTTCTTGTGTTGTGGCTTGGACTAGTTGTCTTAAGGGAGGCCATCTCGACTTTCTCCCTTGTTGTGTGGATTGGGACTACCATTTCCCTGCTTGGGTTGTGTGAGGGATTTGCAGATCCAAACTCTCATCGTTTCTGCTTAAATTTCTGCTCGATCTTGATAGTGTATCTATAATTCGTTCTGAATGATGCAATGTCCAATAACTCCATTTATATTTGAATTTATCTATGCAAAAAGATGCGATATTTGAGCACCAAATGATGCTTAGAGTCTTTGATACCCAATTTGGTGCATAGGGTATGGAAAATATTGGTGAAATTTGGTACTGTTTGGTCCCTTTTTTGGCGTAGGGTGGTCCATATCATGTACTGATCCTCATAGCTTCCAACAAGGTAGTATTTTTCTTTAATGACATCTTGGAAGGAATACCATGTAGGGGTCACCACAAACATTGTATATTCCTCCACGACCCTTTGCTCAGAGTAAGTATCCCACAAGTTTTTAACATGGGGAACGACCTTGAGGAGTGCAAAAGTGATCTTTTCCATATCGAAAAAATTGTGGACCGAAAAATATCCTTCGAGCAAATTTAACCATTTATCTACAATATCTGCATCTATTAGTCCTTCAAATAATGGAATATCAAAATTTACTTGTACCTTGAATGGGGTTACATGGCCGCTTGATGAAGATGCTTTTCCTGTGGGCAGTCGTCGAAGGATTTGCGTGAAGTTGTCCATCATTTCATTCCTTTGTCACGTGAGGGATTCCTCGAGAAACATTTTAATAGGATATCATGTTCCATCATCTTTATTTTCATCCCCCATGGGTTGTTGTCGGGTTCGGCATGACCGATCTTGTAATGGCTCAATTGGTTCGAGTCCTAACTTCTTGTACCCAGGTCTTGTCGGGGACATGCACAAAGAAAAATAAATGAAGAACAGACTGCTCCGATACCATTGATCCAGATTTAGGAGCGGAATGAACTGATTAATAGACTAAATACAATAAACACAGAGATATGAGGAATAACACAAATATCTAGTGAAGAATATCTTCTATTAAATAATGAAATAGGATGAAACTGTAAAACTGTAGAACTGAAACACTTGCTCGAATGGTGATAGTTATCTCTGAGAAGAGATGTGGAGGCTACATGCATCTGTCTGAGACGAATGCATTACAATGAGGCTCCAGAGGCCTTTTTGATATTAGTCATGAATTCCAAAATCCTAGACATCCAAAAACCCAACCCTAGAAGGTCAAACGCCAAAAGTCATGTGGGCCCTTTGGGTAAGTTGGTATAATTTGGTACCTCAACTTCCAAGGGTCATAATGTTTTCATACGACCTTCGTTTTAGGTGGGTGATAGCCTGTTGAAAAGGTATTTCAGAGAACTACGCATTCCACCATCAAACTCTAACTCTGTCTATAGTTTGACTGTGGCGAGCAAAAAAAACAACATTTAGGGCCCCAAAATGGCCCTAGAAGTACAACAAGATGTGCTGACATGAAAACATACAATGTAAGCCAGTTGAATTAGGCGAGAGGCCACCCGTATCCAACTGGAGGATGTGTGGGACTTCATATAGCCCCATAAGTGTAGAACTCGCAATTACAAATTAGTACAGAAGAACATGTTGAATAAAAAATGGACACGAGGAGCCAGTTGGAATAGGTGGGTGGCCACCAATATCCACCTGGATCACCAGTCCTGACCTTTCCTGATTTCACAAAGAGCTTTGTCCTGGAATGTGATGCTTCCGGTAAAGGAATTGGCGTTGTCCTTATGCAAGAGGGTTGGCCTTTGGCCTTTACTAGCAAACAACTGTCCCAACGCAATTTGGGAAAATCAATATATGAAAAGTAAAGTTGTCTATTCTACATTCTGTGGATCTTTGGCGCCCTTATCTATTGGGGAAACGCTTCCAAATTAAGAAAGATCATGAAAGCCTCAAGTATTTTCTGGGACAACGTCTTTTCTCCCCATAGCAACAAAAATGGGTGACTAAGCTCTTTGGATATGATTATGAGATCATTTACAAGAAAATAAAAGACAATGTGGCTGCTAATGCACTTTCCTAAAAATATGAAAATGAAGGGTCCCTTTTTTTTCTCTCCTTCATTGTACTAGATTGGCTCCAAGATGTTCGCTAGGAATGGCTACATGATCCCAAAAGTTCGCATCTGATACAACAATTGCTGTCCAATTCTCCAGTTTCCTCAGAGTACTCTTGGCTCAATGATGAGCTTCGATACAAAGGCCGTTTTTATTTGAGTAAATAGTCAAAACTTAAATCTAAGATACTTTCTGAGCTTCATGCTACACCCACAGCTGGGCACTCTGGGTTTACCAAAACTTATGACAGGGTCAAATGTTCTTTTTTATGGGATGGTATGAAATAGGATGCTTGTAATTTTTTGGTTGAATGTGATGTGTGTCCATGCAACAAGGGAGAAATAGTCAAATATCCTGGCACACTACAACTACTTTTGATTCCACCTACTATTTGGAGGGATATCTCTATGGATTTTATTATAGGCTTAACTAAATCGGGCAATAAATTAGTCATCATGGTGGTAGTTGATCGTCTTTCCAATTATGCTCATTCCTGTGCTCTTCAACACCCATTTACAACATCCATTGTCGCTCAACTTTTCATGGATCGGGTATTCAAGATTCATGGCATGCCACATTCTATTGTCTCTAATCGTGACCCAACTTTCACCAACAATTTTTGGCAAGAACTGTTCAAGCTACAAGGCACCCAATTGCATCTCAGCACAACTTATCATCCCCAAACTGATGGTCAAACTGAAATTGTCAATAAGTGTTTGGAAACATATTTGAGGTGTTTTGCATCGGAAAGGGAAAATCAGTGGGCTCAATGGTTACCACTAGTTGAATGGTGCTACAACACTTCGTACCATACAACTACAAAAGCATGACTCCTTTTGAAGTGATATATGGACAAAAGCCACCTTCAATTATCTCATATTTGTCAGGTGTCTTGAAGGTCCAGGCAGTTGATCAAATGTTTATAGTTCGAGAGGCTATTCTTCATACCCTTAAAGAGAATTTTGTCATGGCCTAGAATCGCATGAAGCAACAAGTAGATCAAGGTCTCTTTGAACGTCAATTTGTAGAAGGAGGTCGGGTGTTTCTTCGACTGCAACACTACAAACAAAATTCCCTCAAGGATGACCATTGTCAGAAAATGGCGCCCAAATTTTATGGTCCTTATACTGTTCTCAAGTGTGTGGAACAAGTGCCCTATCAATTAGATTTTCCCAGTCATTCTAAGCTCCATCCCGTTTTTCATGTTTCCTGCTTAAAGAAGGTGATTGAAACTAAGTGCCAAACTCAAACCAACCTTCGTGAGTTGGACGAAGAAGGCTCGATTTCGCTATAACCACAAACAGTTTTGGACCAGCGTGAGCATTGTCTGCGTCAGCGAACCATAAAGGAAGTGTTAGTCTAGTGGTAAGATACAAGTCTAGTAGATGCCACTTGGGAACCAACTACCATTCAACAACAATTTTCCAATCTCAAGCCTTGAGGACAAAGATTTTTTTAAGGGGGAGGACATGTTAGGGACCTAACCCCTCACGTAGGTAGAATAATATATTTCCATGTAATAAATGTCAATATTAATAAGGCCTAGCAATAAGGAAGAATAAGTCCAATGTAAGAAGACCTAATAGAAGCTTTTGCTTCTAGAAGGATATTCCTCTAGATGGTTCTTTTGATAGAAATATTTAATATAAATAGGAGTCGAGGGTATGAGAACTTTTGTCTTGAATATTATTGTAATAGAGCTATGCTCTGCTGGAGGTTTCCCCCTCGAAGAAGAAAGTGAACATTTATCTTAGTAGTCAAAGTGTTCTTTCTAGTATTATTCTGGTATCATTTTGGTAATATTGTGGTGTTGTTCTCATTATATTGTTGTTCATCTGCCATTTCTAGATATCTATTTATGTTCTGCATACTTTTTATATCTGAAATATTACATCAACTTTTCCTCACATAAATCTACCATGATATTAGTCACTAGTATGTAGTGTCCTTTCCATTCATATGGAAGGTGCCATAAGAAGTTGTGTGTTATGAGACCTCATACATTGAGTATAATTGAATGGTGTATGTTTTAACATCTAGAAAAGATGTATTCTATCAAGCTTACAAAAATGAATGATGTATGTTTTAACATCTAGAAAAAAATGCATAGAAAAGGTAATGATACGTGAAGAATAGATTAGAATCGTGTGATTGATTCCAACCATTTACATTAAAAAAATTTGTTAATAACAGCAATATCATAATCCTCTACTAAAATCATTAATCTTGTTCTCTTTTTTGTCAATTTCTATTTCTTATTTTTGAGTGTATAGTAGTCATGACGTTTGATCCATATTTAATCTTGTATCGAGCAAATATTTTTACTTACTCTTCAATTCAATTTAAGTTGATATAAATCTATAAAATGGTAATGTTAATTTTATATAAATTTATATTATTTTTTCATTAAAAAATATTTATTTATAATTTTTTAAATAAATTAATAAAAAATATTTACAATAAAATATATATAAATTATAAAATTATAATTAAGATTAAAATTTTGAATATAAATATAAATTTTATATGAACTTTTCGTAAAACAATATTAAGTATAGATATAATAACACAAAATAATATAATTTAAGTTCAAATTACTCAAATAATTATTTTTTATAGTTATAATTTAGTAGAAAAAATATCATAATGTATATTGTAATTTTATGAAATTTTTTAATTAAACGTTAAATAAGTTTTATATATATATATATATATATATATATGAAAAATCGCACAATGAATTATTTAATATGTAACATTTATGAATTGTACAATTTACTTCACATGATAAAATAACTAGAGTGAATTTATTTTAAATGTTGTTTTATCAATTATTAAGAGGTCTAATTTTTTTACTGTTTAAATTTTATTTTATATGTTATTGTTTAAATATGTAGATATGTAGGTAAGTAGTTATTTATTTATTTTTAATTGAAAATACTTTATTATTATTATTATTATTTTAATATAAAATCATTTAATTAACATAAGGTGACAACATTTCCCTACTATAATTGCTAAAATGTAAATATAATATTTTTATAAAAAAAAATTAGTCATTTTACTAATTAATGTGTCATTTGACACACTAATATTTTTCTTTATTATTCATCTTCATTTACCATGAAATTTGAAGCGCTGACATTTTCAATCATATATATATATATATATATATATATATTATTTCAAACACCTATTTGATGAGAATGATGATTAATGTAAGATATCAATCAATCCAGTAAGATATGACCTTACGCTGCCGGTCAGGCATAAGTGGATAACTTAAAGAGGGGTTTGTCAGAATCGCAGAAGTGTAGACTTAAAATCTGTGGCATAAGAGACAACACCTTTTAATTTTATGTACCAAAGTAATCCCTCTATGGCCCCTGGAATCGCTTCTTAGATACTTGTACTAAATTTCTATATCGATGTGTAGATACATGATATCATGAATGTGAACAATAATAAGAACTATTATTGCATTCATGTTCTTATAAATGTGAATCCCATAAGGTCTTTCCACGTATTTCTGATAAGGTATTGGTAAGATAACTTCAAGCTGACAAACCATTTTTGAGAACCATTTGGTCATATTCATTGACAAGAAAATAAAGGTGCCTATTCAAATATTGTGAAACTATTTTAAAAAATATGTACTGATAGGATTGACATCTGTACGTAATAATAATTACAATGCAAAATGACATCTCTACGTAATAATAATTACAATGCAAAACCTTAGTCAGGAAACTATTTTTTTCAGAGTAAACAAATTTATAATATGGCAGTATATGCTTTTGGATAACACTTCCTCTGCATTTAGGAGCAAGGTTAAAAGCTGAATTATTCATTTTACATCGTAAGTGGAACATATGCATTTTATATCAGTTTTGTAAAATTCAATAAATTTGATGAACTTTTTAAAATTAGTGGTTTAGTCAAAATTTGTTACTTTACATAGATGAACCAAATTTATATTATAAATAGAAGATGTATTTATTATAGGAGTAATGTGAATAAATTAAATTATATAAAGATTTAGTTAAATAGAAAAATTATTAATATAAATCAGAATAAAATACTGAATGCTCTATATGGCGAGATATACATTATTTGATCTAAAACATTTTCAGATAAAACAGTATATATCTGAGCATATAAAGCATTAAATACATTGCTTGTGGAGTGCATATTGTTTGCTTGAGTTATTCAATTTATATTATAAATGGAATGGAAAATGCATTTATTAGAGTAGCTATGTAAGTTAATTAAAATTTATAAAAGTTTAATTTGTAATTTAGTTTATTTATTAATATTAATTTATATGTATATAATGTATGAATTATATAAAAATAAAATTATATATATATATATATATATATATATATATATATATATNAAAAATATATATATATATATATATATATATATATATATATATATATATATATATATAGCATAGAAATTTAAGTTTAAAGAAACTGAAGTAATATATATGATGATGATGATGATTCATTGGACTTTAAGAAGGTAAGAGATTATTTCAGTTTCTTTAAACTTGGATTTAGATCATATTTGTTAGAGGTTGGTTCCAACCGTCTAAACCAAATATCACCATATATATTATACTTGTCATTGATTTAATAAAATATAGCAATGTGGCTTCGCTTTGATGGCTTTCAAGTGTTGCCTCGCCTAAAATAAGTCGGTTCCATTTCATGTCTTCCTTTTCAAGTTGGTACCAGAGCCACAAAAGATTGTTTTGGAAAGATTGTTCAGTTCACGAAGGACACGCATGTGGTGCACGAAGCCTGCACAAAATCGATTGAATAGATAGCCGCGAGATTTAATTGATAGCGCTGGCAACAAAAAGGAGGAGTCGAGCTCTTCGTTGGAGCATATTTTCTATGAAAGGAGGATCCATCGTTGAGATTAAGGAAGACACACCGAGTTGTTGTGTGAGAGAGGCAGATCGCTACTTCACTCCACCTTCAAGGTCCCTCCAATTTCACACATCCCGCCACAATTTTTTATATTGTTACAAAATTCATTTATAAATATCCACGAAGGATAGTTTTTCATACTTTTACAAAATACATTTATAAATATCCACGAAGGATAGAGCATTGTCACTGTGCATATCAAAGAATAAACCCAATAGCTTGCACATACGAGAGTTAATGGTTGCAGAGATTTGTGGGCATTCTTTCATAATTAAATTGAGGGCATAGTGAAAGATATAGTTCATCAATTAAATTGAGGGAGTAGTGAATGAGAGAGTTCATCGCAAGGGTGCCTCGATTATTCCAGAATATCATCAACCTTTTCTTTTTATTGCAAGAGTGGGAACATTTTTTTGCACCCCACACTGGAGCTAGAATTGACGATTGTCCATATCTGGAGATTGTTGTCTAGATTGATGCTCTTGTAAAGTTGTCGTTCTTGTGTTCGAATCACTTCTTTGAATTTGTTGTGAGTTTGTTGTGTGATGGAATTTGCAGGGATGACAAATCCACTTGCTGAAACTTATCTCAATGAAGTCAATAAATTGGATGTCTCAAATTTCATCAATTGGAAATTCAAAATCCATACTTTAATGGATGTTTATGGTGTATGGACGATCGCGAAAGGAGTTGAAGTTTGACTTGACATGGCTTCTAGTGAGACAACAACAACACTCCACGATTGGGATAAGCAAGAAAATAAATCAAAGGCATTATTACAAATGTCTGTGAAAGATAATGTAATTCCTCACATTAAAGATGCTAAGACTTCTGTAAATTGCTAAGTATTAAAATGGATATAAATGAGTCCGCTAGTACTTTTCTTGGGTGAATTAAGGACATGAAAGATAAATTGGGATATATAGGAGAAAAAGTGTCAAACATTGATCTTATCACAATTTCCCTAAATGGAATGCTAGAGGACTATCAAAATTTTATAACATGCCTTGGAGTGAGAGAGAAAGCTCTTACCTTTGAGGAATTGGCATGTATATTGTTGCAAGAAGAAGAGAGGCACACAAATTTGAAGCTAAATTTGAAGCTTCAAAATTCAGACTTAGCATTATGGACAAAGAAGATATTAGGAGAATGAGGCAGAGGAGGAAGTTCATTTCAGAGGAAGTCATTTCCAAAGCCAAATCAAGGTATTTCGTATAATAGAAATGAACCTAAGTGTTTCTATTGTGGTAGGACTAGGCATCTTGCCAGAGAATGTTATAAGAAGAAAAATGATGAGGCTAGGAATAAAAATAGAAAACATTCAGGACATTTTGCAGAAGAAAACCTGAATTTTGATTCAAAATATCTCAGATCATTTGTGTCTAATGTTTCACTGTCTGTTGAAACTGATGATGTTGATGCATGGTTTGTGGATTCTGGAGCTTCAATTCACATGACATGTAACAAGAATTGGTATATAAACTTTAAAGAAACACATAATGGTGCCCATGTTTATCTTGGAGATGATCATTCTTATCAGATCAAGGGATATGGAGCTATTCCAGTAACACTTTTGAATGGTACTTTCAAACACATTCACAATGTTGTGTATGTCCCTGGGATAAAGAAAAACTTGATTTTTGTGTCCACAATTACATATGATATTTTGAAGGTCGAATTCTTCAAGACACATTGTATAGTGAAGGACTTGCAGGATCATTACAGAACTATTGCCTCAAGAGTCAGAGTTGGAGGTATGTACAAACTTGATGTCACCAGCAAGAATCATCAAGCATTGACTTGTGAAACTATGCCTACAAAAACCCTTTGGATCCAAATGTATGGTCACATTAATTATCATGATTTGTTGTTATTAAAAAAACCAAGTATGGTTGAAGGACTCCCTATGTTGAAGAATGAGTATGTTACTTGTGAAGGTTGTGCATTAGGAAATATGCACATATATGAATTCCCCTTTAATTATGATAGGAGAAAGAAATATGTATTAGAAATTATACATACTATTGTTTGTGGACCAATGTAGACGAGGTCCTTAGGTGGTGCTTATTTTTTTTTATATTTATTGATGAAGACACAAGATACACATGGGTTTATTTCCTTAGGAAAAAGAGTGATGTTTTTGAATACTTCAAGGAATATAAAAACATGGTGGAGAACCAAACATGAATGTCCATCAAAATCCTTTGCTCAAATCAAGGGGGAGAGTACAGATTAGGGAACTTCATCAAGTATTGCAAATATCATGGAATAATACAATAATTTACAGTACCCCACACTCCACAACAGAGTAGAGTTGCAAATAGGAAAAAACAAAACTCTGGTGGAGTATGCACGAAGTATGATGAATGGTAAGAATCTCTCAAATGTTTTTTTGGGCTAAGGCCATTAACACTATTGTTTATTTAAAGAATAGAATTCCAACAAGGTGTCTTGATCATAAAAATCCTTTCGAAGCCTTGTATGATTCTAAACCAACAGTTAATAATTTGAGGATATTTGGGTGTAAATCTTTTGCACATATTCCAAAGGAGAACATGAAGAAGCTTGATTCTAAAGCTATCAAATCTATTTTTATAGGGTAATGTTCTGAATTTAAAGCATATAAATTGTTTGATCCATCTACTCACAAAGTGTTTGCGAGTAGAGATGTAATTTTCCATGAGCAAGCAGAAGGAAATAATGAATACAACAGTCATGAAGGATGGCATGTACTTCTTGAATATGAAGAGGTTAAATAAGAGAAGCACCAGCAAGAAAATGCACCCAGTGACATGGATACATCCAACAGTGAAGAATAATCTTCACAAAATGGAGAAGAAGTCACTAGCCATTTGAGAAGATCTTCACAACAGGTTCATCCACCTGAAAAGTATAAAGATTATTCCCTGATGAGTATTATTTAAAATGTCATAGAATGCATGAGTTTTAATGAAGATAATGAACATGACTTGAGTGGATAAAAGCAACGGAGGAATAATATGACTCTATAATGAAAAACAAAACTTGGGAATTGACTGAATTGATTAAACATACAAAGCCCATATGATGTAAATGGATATACAAACCTAAATTCAAAGAAGATGGTAGTATAGATAAATATAAATCTAGATTGGTGGCAAAAGGATATTCATAGAAGGAGGACATTGATTATGCAGAAACATTTGCAACATTAGCTAAATTAAATACTATTGTTAACAAAGTGTCCTTAGACACGTAATTTTATTAATAAGGAAAAAGTGATTACAATCTGAAGTGAGAACTCATAATCAACTTGTTAACCTCACTTGAAAAATGATCTAGTTTATATACCTCAACTCTAAACTAAAAACTATGAAAACAACCAATCACATAATCACATGTATGATAGGTGCCCTTTACATAGAAGCTAGGTGTCATTATCGTAACAAACTAGAATAAATTTATTTCCAAAATCATTTATACTAGAAAATACTTAGACTATAGAACTTTAGGATTATGAGGATAACAATCCCCTCTTTAATCTAAAAGTTCGTTTTTACAAATACCAAGTTCATCTCTAAACTTAGTGAAGTTTATTCTACCAAGAGGTTTGGTAAAAATATCTAAAGTTTGATCTTCATATGGACAAAACTAAGGCTTGATGATGTCTTTGATGATGAGTGATTTGATGAAGTGGTACTTGGTTTCAACATGTTTAGTTTTTCAATGAAATACTAGACTCTTGGCCATATTTATTGTTGATTGACTGTCGATCAATAAGGTAGTTGGTGATTTCTGAGTTTCAGCAAGATCCTATAAAATTCTATGTAGACATACAATCTCACATGTTGCTTCCCAAGATGATATGTACTCTGCATCTGTTGAAGAATTTGCAATTGTTGTCTTCTTTTTACAATTCCAAGATATTGTTGTTGAACCCATATTCATTAAATAACTTAAAGTGGATGTTATATTATCAATGTCACCAGCAAAATCAACATTTGAATATCCAACAAGTGTAAGATTTTTGTTCCTTTTGTAGAGAAGACCAAAGTCTTTTGTACCATGAATGTATCTTAGTACCCTTTTTGTTGAATTCCAATGACTTTCCCTTGGTTCTTGCATAAACCTTGAAATTATACTAACTAAATATGACAAATTTGGTCGAGTATTTGTCAAATAAATGAGACTTCCAACTAATTTCTTGTACTTTGTACTATTTACTAATCCCCCCCATTCAATATTTGAAATTTTCAATTTTTGGTCCATGGGGGTAAGAGAAGGTTTACAATTTTCCATGCCAAATTTCTTTAACAATTCAGTGGCATACTTAGTTTGAATAAGGAATATTTGGTTAGGATGTTGAGATACTTCAACTCCAAGATAATAATGAAGTTTCCCTAAATCAATGGTTTTGAATCCTTCTTTAAGTTCTTCCTTAACTTGTTTGATGTGAGCTTCATTATTTCTTGTTATGATTAAGTCATCAACATAGAGTACAAGTATCACCATGTGCTTATCTTGCATTAAAAAATACAATGTATCATCTAATTCACTTCGTTGTAAACCGACCTTTTGTAGGTAATCATCCATTTTTGCATACCAAGCTTGTGGGGCTTGTTTCAAACCATATAAAGCCTTCACACATTTGAAAACTTTATGTTCTTGTCCTTTATCTTCAAAACCTTGTGGTTGAGTCATGAAAATATCTTCCTTTAGATATCCATTCAGTAAGGAAGTTTTGACATCCATTTGATGTAATTTCCAACCATTATGTGCAGCCAAATTGATAACCATTCTGATAGTATTCCATTTAGCCGTGGGTGAAAATTTTTCCTCATAATCAATTCATTCCTGTTGAGAAAAAATTTTAGCAACGAGTCTTGATTTGTACTTGTCAATTTTACCATTGGGCTTGTACTTTACTCGATAAACCCATTTACAACCGATGGGATTAACATCATGTGGAAAATCAACTAAGTTCCAAGTTCCATTTGAAAGTACTGAATCATATTCATTAATCATTGCTTCCTTCCATTCTTTATGTCCAGTTTCTTCAACAAAAGAAGTAGGTTCAGTGGGAGCATTAGCAAAACTAGCTTCTTCTCTTGAAGATCCCCTAGTTCCTATTTTTTTCATTTCATCTGAATGAGCATCTTTGAGAAGTTGTTCGACCCACTTTGGCTTGTTATATTGAGGGGATTGAGGATATGAAGTGCCATTATTATTGAAAAAAGGATTTTCAAAAAATGAGGCTCTTCTTTCATCTGAAATATTTGAGGTTGGAGAAGATTCTTTTGAAGATTCAATATGAAAAGAGTCTTTTTTTGTTTCATTATCAAACGAATCAAAATAACTATTTGATAAAGACATGTCTTCTAGAGAAACAAAGTATTTTTCAAACCAAAATGTTTTCTTTGACTTGTTCAACTTACTTTTACCCTTAGTGTTTTTCTTCTCTAAATGACTAAGGAGATGACTAATCTAATCTAAAATGTTACTTTCAGTTTCATAAAAATGGACATCTCTATGGACAATGAATTTTCCATCTGAAAGCAATATATACCTTTTATTTTCATCAGAGTATCCAATGAAGGTACAATTCATACTTCGATTTTTTAATTTAGTCCTCTTTTCCGAAGGAACTAAATAATAACATGTTGATCCAAAAACCCTAAGATGATTTACCTTGGGTTTAAAAATGTGCCAAGCTTCATAAGGATTTTGTCCTTCTAAAGTTGATGTAGGTGATCGATTTGTTATATAAACTACAGTATGGACTTATTCAACCCAATATTTTGTGCTTAACCCTTTAAATTCCATCATAGATCTTGCCATGCCCATGAGAGTTATGTTCATCCGTGCTGTGGAGTATAGAAATTTGTCAGTTGCCTCTTAATTCCATTGTTTTGAGAATAATCATTGAATTCAGTTGAAGTGAATTCACCTCAATTATTAGTTCTCAAACAAGCAACCTTTTCTCTTGTTTCATTTTCAACCATGTGTTGAAAATTTACAAAATTTTCAAAAGCTTCAGAATTTGCCTTTAAAAAGGTACACCCACGTCATTCTAGTGTGGTCATCAATAAACAATATAAATTATTGACATCCACCGAAATAAGATTCCATTGGACCACGTATATCACTGTGAATCAAATCCAAATACTTTGTTGCTCGCCATGACCTGGTTGGAAAAGATTCTCACTTTTGCTTGCAAAAAATAGAAGCTCCACACTTGGAATTTTATTTCTTGAAAGTTGGAAAACCCTTTACCAAATCTTGGGACTTAAGTTTCAAGAGACTATCAAAGTTTAAGTGAGCAAATCGAAAATCCCATAATCTGAATGAAGACATTTCAGAATTCACTGTTGTTGCAACCTATTTCTTTATTTGGATGACTTTCCCATTCATTCTTAGTAACTTCCCATCTTCATATCTAGTCATTATTGTTTTCAAGTTATCCTTCTCTGACTTAATCTTCACCAAACCATCTTGCATGACGACTTGATGTCCAACTTGTCTGATTGTGATTAGGGATAACAATTTTTCCTAAAAGATGGTACATACCAAACATTTGAAATCCATTTTTCACTAGGTCCAGGGAGAAAAACTTGCACTGAACCTTTTCCTTGAGGTATATGAGTTATATCATCAGCTAAATAAATGGGATTTAGTTGAACATATTTATAATTCCAGAAATAGTCTCTACAATAAGTCATATGCTGAGTAGCCCCTATCTCCAATATAAAATCATTTTCAAATGAATCGACATGATGATCTGTTGAAAAAACATATTCAAATTGACCATCCTTGTTATCTTGATATTATGCATATTGAGCTGATTTTTGAGAATTTGAATTTGATGTATGCTTAAACTTTGGAAATTGATCATTGCTTGTAACACAATTTGATGCATAATGGCCCATATTTAAACATATTTTACATCTTACTTGACTGAAATTTTTGCCTCTTCTTGACTATGCATTATTATTGGGAGGATTACTTTGAAAAATTTGTTGATTAAAATTGCTATGACCTCTACCTTGACCATGACCTCTGCCACAGCCTCGATTAGAAGAATGATTCTGAAAAATTTCCAAAATTTGATTTTCCTCTTCCTTTATAACTTTCAACTTTAGTGAAAAGAAGATCTTCTCCTGATTTTTTTTTGTTTTCCAAAAAAATTACTATGTTGAGACAATAATTCACTAAGTGAATCAAAAGTCATAGTTGATAACTTATCAATTATTTGCAAAGTCTCAAGAAAATGCTTATAAGATGGAGGAAAATCATTTATTACAATGGAGATTAGAAAACTATCTTCAAGTTTAGGAAAATTGCCTTTGATGATTTCTTGATGAATGTTCTTAATCATTGAAATGCATTTTGATACATCACCATTGTCTCCTAATCTTTGTTTAATCAATTTCATTTGTACATCAACTCTATGAGATGCAAGAGGAGTATAAAAAATCTTCTTTAACAGATTCCAAGCAGACCATGCATCTTTGGAATTATCAATATGAACAAACATGTGTTCAGTTACAGAAGAACGTAGCAAAGCAAGTGCTTTTTCATCTTTCAAATTCCATCTAAAGAAGTAGCATGAGTTGCCTTAGTTGGATCAGTATCATCATCATATATATCATGCCATAATTCATTATAGATCAGAGTGTTCTGCATCTGTCAACTCCAAAATTTGTAATTCATGGGTCCATCTAGCTTATTTAATTATGTGAATAGATTGATTAATTTAGAAATGATGTTTGTTGCAATATTTGCAAGTGAATAATCAACAAAACTCCAAAAGAGAGACACAAGGAGAAAGAAATAAAGAGTACAAAATCCACACAAAAATAGTATTTTTAAGGGCTTGGCCTTGACCCCTTAAAAGTATCGTTGGAAATGGAGTTTGAGAGAGTATTTTATTAAACTCTTCTCAACTTCCGATTGTTCAAATATACAATCAAATCTTTCAAAGTTTGACCCTTTTTACAAGATAGATAGCCTTTTACAAGTAATAAAATGTGTCCCCCCTTGAAATAAAGTTATCAGTGACTTAAAAGATTACAACTCATATGTCTAAAATAAAAATAAAAAGCTCTTTAAAATGAATATCAAAGTTCAAAATTTTTATAACTCCACATATTTATGTTAAAACAATTTTCGGTCCTCCATTCGGTCCTTCATTGAGTCCTTCCTCCAGTCCTCAATCTGGTCCTCAATCTGGTTCTCAATCCAGTTCCCGATACAGACCTCTATATGAACAAATATTTTTGCATTGATTTTTGATAATTTAATATTAGTTCAAAAACTGCCCAACAAAAAGCACGCAGAAGGGGATTCAAAAACGAGTACACACAACAATCTTTTGAGATGTAGAAGAGATCTGAGTGGGTGAAATCACACCAGTAGATTTGCGCAGAACAGGTTTGTGTAGAGATCTAAATAATCAGGATATTCTTGTTGAGATGATTATTGTCTTAGATCAACGTTCACCTTAGATATTTTGTTTGCATGTCATGAATATGCCAGAGAAATTCGTGAAATTTGTGAGATCTACGTTCCCCTCGGATCTGAAAATCGTGAAATTCATGTTCTGGTTATGGGCACAGAGAAAAGTGCCTCAGATATGAAGATGGTTATTGCCTCAGATCTGTGTTAGTGATGGAAATGCAATAGCAATGGTAAACTTTAGATCTGTGTTCGTGTTTTGGTTATGGGCCCACCACATTCAGATCGACCCTCCTTTTGCAAACCTTATACAAAAACAACAACAATTGCAAGTGGTGATGCCGATGCAACAAAGAGAAATCGTGGACAAAGTTGAGTGGATTATCTCTTTGTGTGCGAGATATCCAGAGGAATTTCTTCTCGAGAGGTACCAAATTCAGTCCACAAAAAAATGAATCTTCCTTTTAACCAATCTGATGCCAGAGATTCAATCTGATGACTTTCTGCTAAATTCAGATGTGATCCATGATTTGGTCCTTGATATTGTCCTTGACATGGACCTTGATACAAACCTCAATACAATCATTGATACAGACCATATCTGAAAAATAAAAAGAAATATAGGATCTACAGCTCTGAAATTAAATTGCCATATTTATGAATAAATCTGAAGCATTTTTTACAAGAAATGAGCCCTATTAATTAATTAAAAAAATAAAAGTGCATCTTAAGATCATAAAACAATACAGATTTATAACAATTATGCAATGATATTGAGATTTATAAGCCTAACTACTGATAAATTTGCAGATTTAGAACTATAAACAGTAGAAATAGGTCTAGAAATATAATCAACAATAAAATGAGGATTATATCTGAAATAAAATCTCATTTAGAAAAAAAATTGCACTTAAAAAACTAAATTAACTTACATTAAACAACAACATATTACATCAGTATCGTTGCCATTGAGTTTGAAGAGATCTCGGTTGATGTTGTGGAGACTTCATTGCTTCATCAATCCATCACCAATTCTTTTCCATCACAATTTTCACCATGGCTCTGATACCATGTTGACAAAGTATCCTCACACACGTAATTTTATTAACAAGGAAAAATCGATTACAATCTAAAGTGAGAACTCATAATCAACTTGTTAACCTCACTTGAAAAATGTGCTAGTTTATATAGGTCAACTCTAAACTAAAAACTAGGAGAAAAACCAATCACATAATCACATGAGTATGAAAGGTGTCCTTTACATAAAAGCTAGGTGTCCTTATCCTAACAAACTATAATAAATTAATTTCTAAAAACATTTATACTAGAAAATACATAGACTATAGAACTTTAGGATTATGAGGCTAACAACTATAATATTGTTAATTGCATTAGCTACAAAGTACCATTGGAAGCTTCACCAATTAGATGTAAAATTTGTTTTTCTTAATGGTGAGTTAAAGGAGGAGGTTTACCTTACTCGACCAGAGGGGTTTGTGAAAAGTGGTCAGGAAAATTTAGTATGTAAATTAAATAAATCATTGTATAGACTGAAACATGTACCTAGGTCATGGTATGAGAAGATAGATTCCTTCTTTCTTCAATAGGGTTTTATAAGGAGCAAAAGTGATTCAAATCTGTATACCAAGTTTGATGAAAGGGGCATGTTGTATTGATTTCCTTATTTGTTGATGATTTAATTATTACAAGAAATTAAGAAAAAATGATTAGTGGAATTAAGAAGCAGATGTCACAGGTATTTGAAATGAAAGATCTTGGTGAGTTACACTACTTCCTAGGTCTTTAATTTTGGATAAATGTTGGTCAAACCTTTTGTGTCTTAAGGTAAATATGTCAGAGAAGTACTTAAGAAGTTTAAAATGGATCAGTGTAAAGTTTCTTATGTTCCAATGCAACAGAACATGAAACTTTACTATGATGATGGTTCAAAGGAGGTAAATGGTACAATGTATAGACATATGGTGGGAAGATTGAACTATCTCACTACAAACATATTATGTTAGTGTGTTAAGTCAGTTTATGGAAAAATCTCTAGAAAACCATTGGAATGCAATGAAAGGGGTACTTAGGTATCTCAAAGGAACAATTGATTATGGTATTAAATATATTGATTCTTTCGATGTTGAGCTAATAGGTTACTCAGATTTAGGTTGGGCTTGCAATCCGAATGATTGGAGATCTACTACAAGTTATGCCTTTGGCATTGGATCTAGGATTGTTTCATGGAGCAGTAAGAAGAAACCTATTGTATCTTTGTCATCCACTGAGGCAGAATATAAAACATTGTGTGCAACAACTTGTGAATTTGTTTGGTTGAGAAGACTACTTCAATATGTTGGAGAATAACAAAGGAAAGCTACGATAATCAAATGTGATAACCAGAGCTCAATCAAGTTGGAAAATAATCCAGTTTACCATTCAAGGAAAAAACCCGTTGATACTGAGTTTCATTTTATTTGAGAAAAGATGCAGTCTAATGACATTGCTTTAATGTATTGTAATACTAGTGAAAATGTTGTTGATATTTTCACTAAGCCTCTTGGGAAGATAAAATTTGAACTGTTTAGGGAGATGTTAGGCGTGGATGTCAATCATTTCTCCATTAAAAGGGAGACTAAGAAATAATGGAGATTAGTTGTGATTTAGGTCATATTTGTTAGAAGTTGGTTCCAACCATCTAAATCGAATATCATCATATATATTGTACTCCTCATTGATTTAAAAAAATATAGCAGTGTGGCTTTGCTTTGATGGCCTCCGGGTATTGCCTCGCCTGAGAGAAGTCGGTTCCTTTTCATTCCTTATTTTTCAAGTACATATTACTTGGATTTATTTAAAATTGTGTTTCTATGCAAAAAAGACATTGAGATAAGCTTTCAAGATTACTATAGTTTTGATGAATTAGGAGGTTAGGAAGGTCCGTATTGTGGCAAATATTTTTAAATTGGGATCTAATATGAGGCAGGGCAATCTAAGATGAAGTTTTTTTCATCTTCTAGCCACTTAGTGATGACAAATTATTTCATATGATCGTGTTTGGGATTTGTCCAAGACCTAGTTTCACTATGAATCTTGTGAGAGTTTGTTCTTATTTTATAAATGTTGATTTTCTTCTTTTCACTTCTCAAAATGGAGAGGTATTTTTGATTTTCTAAATTAAGTTTGACCACCTCCTTGTAGTATCTTAATTTTATTTTATCCACTAAATATTTATCACACCACATAATCTTATTAAATTTAGAAGTGACAATATATGTAGCATTATCAGTATTCTGCATGATGGATTCATCTTCTATTCCTGAATGATTTATCCAAGATTTGACATCTTTATTCCATCCTCGCTTGATCCACTGGTCGTTTTGGCTAGAATATGAAGCAATTTTGAGGATCCTCTTGTAATCCATATTATTTATCTCGTCTTATACATTACATATATTATCATATAAATTCTCTCAATGGGGGAAAGGATTTCTTCTATGAGGAGTATAGGATATGGTGTATTTCCCTTAATTTTGAGATTATAAGCTATAAAATTATTTTGGATCTGTTCGATCTTTCTCTAGGATTCTCTTGATATACTGCAACCCTAAAATTCTCATCCATATAATATAATCAGAGTGATGGGAGTGTTAAAGAGTATTTTTTGAAATTTGAAAGCCAAAGGCCCCTTGATTTAGAATTGTTTTCAAGCCCATAATAATATTTCCACTAGACATTTATCCTTTTTTCAACACTATAGTTCTAATTGAGCTTATGGTAGATATTGAATTCCAAGTTATTTCTATGAAGGAACTTCCTCCCAGCTATTGTTGTCATAAACAAGCTTATTGTAGGTGATCCTTTTGGATAAATCCCTCCAAAATGTTCTCTCATGAAGGTTCTCTCCTTCAATGCTAGAGGGGTGTTGGGGGGTAAATAAATCTCCCTCAAATAGTTCATTCTGAGTCATATACCCGATGTTATCTTTATAAAAGAAACTATGGTGAATGGCGACAGAGGAAAATCCTTCTTTGAATCCTAGCTAAAGTCTTTCTCTTTCTGCACTTTTGATTTAGGTGGGTAGTTCAAAGGTCTTCTTACATTTTGGAGAGCTTCCTTCAAAGAAATGCATGCTACATTAATTAATGCTTCTTTTTCTTTGCAATTGGAGGATCCTTCCCCGGGAATTGGCGTAGACAATGTCGATATTTGCGGCCTTATATCAAATGATTGTCTTACTGGAATGACCTTTCGGTAGAAAAAGTATTTGATTATCAATTCAATATGGTTTGAGGGGATTTAAACTTAAATTTATTAACGAGGGAAACATGGGTATTCAATTCTCGCACTGACCTGCAAGTGAAAGTTTTCATGTCATTGTTTGAGAGGCATAAGTTGGTGGATATGGAGCCAGTTAAACTTGTCTCTACATGGAGGAATTTTTATCCAATGAGGTGGAAATTTCCAAAAGGTTGGACCAATTTATGATTTCAAAAGAGTTGTTTCATTCCTGTACCTTTTCAAGTCGAGAGTCTCTTCCAGTGGCATTTTTGACCATCTCCAAATTCTCTTTCAGATGGCTACATGTAGTACAAAGCTTCTTGCCCCATTAAATTTTAATCCCTTTTGGTCACAAGAAGAATCCTTTAGGATGGCCATCACAGACTCCTGGATTCCTTTATCTGTGACGTCAAATGGACGTTCATGCAAGAGATGACAGAAAATATTGCTCATTCAGAGAAGGTGATGAACCAAGGGAGGAAACATTATAGGGACAACATGGAACCCTCTTTAAATGATATTGAGACTAACATCAAGGAATTCATGCAAAAAATCACATCTAGTTTTTTGGAGGTTTATTGGGCAAGGCTTTGTGACCTAGAGGACCATCATCACTCCATTCTAAAAAAGGAGGAAACTAGGTGGTACCTATGAGTCGTGCACTCTGGATGAAAGAGGGGGACAATAACACAAAATTATTTCATCACTATGCTAATTACATGAAAATACTAAACACCATATGGGAGATCAAAGGGGAATATGGCAATAGTTTTCATTCCTTCAAAGACATAGATTAAGAGGGAGTCTGCTTCTTTTAGAATCTATACAAAGAAAAGAAATGATGTCTCATACAAAAGATTTTGGAAGTTCTATCCAAATTTACTCCAAAATTCAATCATGAAATGAATAAGATGATGAAAGAGGAGGCATCCGACGCTAAAGTATTGGTTTCCCTCTTTTGTATGCAAAAAGGGAAAAGTATGGGCCTCATTGGGATTACAATTGAATTCATTATTAGTTTTTATGACTCCATAAAGAATGATCTTCTCAAGGTCCTTAGAGAATAGGCTTCAGGGAAGGTATTAGCATCATTAAATTCAACATTCCTTACACTTATTCCTAGGAACCATGATGGAATCTCCTTTGATAACTATAGGCCTATATCCTATATAATGTTATCTATAAATTGGTTGCAAAGGTGATAATTATCAAATTTAATCCAATTATGAGAAAGGTAATATCCAAAGAGAAATTTGGATTTCTCCAGAAGAGGCATTCACAATGTGGTATCCCTTGCACAAGAGGCACTTCACTCAATTAAGACTTTGAAGAAGTATGCAACCATCCTTTAGATCAATCTCTCAAAAGCCTATGACAAGGTCAATTGGAATTTTCAACGTCTTACTCTTCTAAAAATCGGTCTTTGTCTTCAATTGGTTACATGGATATTGGGGTGCATCACCTTCACCTCTTTCATGGTGCTTATCAATGGATCTCCCACCCATTTATTCTATGCCTCTAGGGGTCTATTCTAGGGTGCCCATTATATCATTTCCTCTTTCTGGTGATCAGAGAGGTGATAAGCAAGCTCATAAAAGAGGCTTGTTATGCGGAAAATATAAATGGGGTAAAGGTAATGGAGTCATAATGATTTTCTCATATTTTTTTTTTGGACGATGTCCCTTATTTCGATCAAGGCTCCTCCCAAAATTTACTAGCACTTAAAAATATTTTGGACTTATTTTACTAAACCACATGTATGGAAATAAGCTACATTAATTTTTGTATTATTCTTCATCGATTATCAAAAGTCACTCATTAAAGGTTTCAAGAAGCACTTCCTATCCCTTGAAAAGAGCTAGACGTGGGTTTTAAATACTCGGGGTTGATAAAATGGGAGAGTAGGGATAATATGATTGTGCACACACAAAGTTGTATTGAATTATTGAATGCATACAATACAATGTAACTCCAATATATAGAGTTCATATGGTTGTTATCAGATCTAACTTATTCCAAAGATAAATGAGGAGCTTGAGAGAATATCTCAACCAGACACCAAACTAAGATCTCACACATCCAACTCTCAAACAACCTCCTAATAATAGGACCACACAACTCACGTAGAGATTGAATCTACTTCTCAATACATTAGAAAACATATTAGATAAGTAGGAATTACATATTCCAACACTCTCCCTTAATGACTACTTATCTAAATATCTATGTGGTCATATATTCATCACTATGAGGGCTTCAATATTTCAAACTTTCTTTTGCTTCCTCTTATACCTGCATCTCATTATTGACGTTCATATATAAAAAAATCCATCTACCAGAATACATGGTTCATCAGCCATTGTAACTGCTAGTCCTCTAGGAATGCTTTTCAGCTACATGGTTCATCAATGTTAAACTCTCCCTTAATCATAACTTGGTCCATTACATTCTGAGATAAATCCATCTCACATTCTCCCCCTGAATTGAAGACTCAATTTCTCCAACTCCACATCCTCTCTAAGCATAAGAGGATAACTATGTGCAAATCCACACCACAATGCATATGCCTGACTAACATGGCTTACAACAAACATGGGAAACTAGCTTTCCTGTGACAAGGAAATACAACTTGGACAAAAACACTAGGGTGTCAAGTATAATCGATCATACACCCCCTACAACATATTAATTAGGTACAAAAAACCACATACAAATTATCATAACTCCAAATCCCATTTACATCGTTTCATTATTGACCAAGACACACATAAATACTTGATACCATTAAAGGAAACTTCACACATATTGAATGACATAACCATGCACACCTTCACACAAAAATATATCAATAGAAATACTTGTTAAATCACAACTCAATCTCACTTTTGTCACTCAGATTAGAGGGTGTGTGAGTCTGGCAGAATGGGCATATACACCTCACTTCACTATAAAACCTCCATGCAGTGGGCCAACCACTTCTAACAACAAACCAAGGACTCCAAATCAATGCATCTCAACAACAACGTCCTCCATGACAACGCATAACCATGACTCTCTTCCTCTTCTTTTGACGATTCCTCAAAACACAATTTCCTAATTTCAATACACTAGACCTACATCCATGTTACAATCCATATGAAAAAATGTTTTTCCAATCAGCGATCAACTAGCACACAAAAACAATCGCTCCAACAATAAGTGATTAAGAATTCAAAGTAGTCATGAAAATATTGTGACTCTCTTTGATAGATCTACATTGATCCACATGATCTTTAACCAATGATGCTAGTTCGTCTTCAGACAACAACAAGCAACGACCAACAATTTTCGACTCCCTTGATTCTTTAAAAAATGATGGCTTCTTCATAATCGTGGCAACGCCTTTCAAATGGAAACATGTGACTTCTCTTCCACACAGGCACCAATTCACAATACCCAACAACGACCGCCTCTATATGAAGGTAGCTTTCACACAGTGGCGAAAGAACTATTCCTTCGCAAAGGTGCCTCTTTTCCTCAGTGATTTAGTGATTACTCATGCAGGATTGTCAGAAAGAATGAGTGAGAGGGACATTGGATGCTAGGAATATCTTAACAATATTACATTAGCAATGAACACAACACAGGTTTCTCTTGCATTAATCAACAACAATTGCAGACATACCATAGCAAGAAATCATAATACTCTCTACTCTCCACATGTTCCTGGGCTCTCCCATGAGGGAGTTACACCTAGACCTAATGCTCTGATACTATGATAAAATGGGAGAGTAGAAATAATATGATTTTGCACACACAAAGTTCTATTGAATTATTGAATACATAGAATACAATGTAACACCAATATATAGAGTTCATATGTTTTTTATCGCATCTAACTTATTGAGAGAATATCTAAACCAGACACCAAACTAGGATCGCACAAATCCAACTCTCAAACAAACTCCTAAGAATAGGATCACACAACTCATGTAGAGCTTGACTCTACTTCTCAATACATTAGAAAACATAGTAGATACGTAGGAATTATATATTCCAACAAGGGTTCTATTTAAATCCTGGTGACTATAATAAAGAAGAATAGAATTGGTTGTATAATAAAGTAAAATCTTGTATTTCATTCTTGGGGAATCGGTTTCTCTCTCACAGAGGGAGAATAACCTTGGTAAAATATGTGCTGGAAAGAATTCTTGTCTATTGGACTTCTATTGTGGGGGTCCCCAAAGGAGTACTCACCAGTATAAAAAAAATATATTTTTCCTGTTTCTATGGGTTTGGGCGAAGCTAACATGAGGCTCCTCATTGATCCACTGGAGTAGGTTATATTTCCCTAAGAAAATGGGGTACTCGATGTTAAAGAATGTCTACTTGTTTGTGTTTTCTCTAGCATCCAAGAGTCTAGTCTGTGGTGGCTCGTTCACGATTTTTCATTACGGGGAACAATATTGAAATCTAAGTATTTAAATGGCATGTCTATCGAGGACTAGTTCAGGTCTCCGATAAAGACATCCAGTGGTTCCATCATTTGGAAAGCGTTGACAATAGCCTTCCATTTAGCAGGGTTGTGGATTGTTTGGAAAATAGGCAATGGAAAGAAGGTGAGTGATCTGGATGAAAATTTGAAACTCAACCAGAAAATTCCATGCATTATCCAAGAATAGAGATAAGAACAGAGGAAATAGCGAAAATAGAGCATAAAAAGATAACAGAAAAATGAATTAGACCATAAATTGACCATCAATTCTGTTGAATGAGAGAGGATCACATTTTAGAATAAAAGTGTCTTTTTCCTTCTCATTATTAGATATTTACAATACAAAATGTTGAAGTGAAGTTGTTTTACAATAGAAATTGCTAAAGTGAAGTTGTTTATAAATATAAATTGTTGAAGCAAATTCAAATTACTAACAATTTGTTATGGAGATCCCTCCTCCTCATGACTAGCCAAGGAATGGGTGCACCCTTCCTAGTGGCCCAATTCCTCCCTATTTAGATCTGGAAGCATCCCTACTTCCACCAACAAATGAGACAATTTACGCTGCAATGTCTCTGCAAACATAAATTTGGCCTGAGCAGAATTATGTCCCTTTCTACCCAACATATGTGAAAGATACTATTTTTGGCATGTGGTTCTAGTCTTGGAGTCAAGAATTTGATTAGGCAGTAGTGGAGGATGAAAATATGGAATATTATCCACTGGATGATGAACTGTGACTACTTCTTCCAGGAGAGTGGGTTTAAATAGCTTGAGATTGTTCACATTCAACACATTATGGATGTTGAGATTTGATGGAATGTCTAAGAAAAATTCATTCTCTCCAATGCATTCCATAATTGTGTATGGGCCATACCTTAGTGGATGCATCCTACAATGGTGGCCTTTGAATTGATTCTTAGCCATAAAGATCCACACACAATCTCCTGGATGAAAGAACAATGACGTGTGCTACATATCATGCATCTCTTTCTCACGGTCTTGTTATGTTTGCAAGGTAGTTTCTACCTAAGTATGGAACTGAGCTAAATTGTGGATAAAACATTGCACTGCTTGTTGTTCTTGTTGTTGATGTGCAGATCCAGAAGGGCTGAGAGTAAAGGGCATATCTCAGGGGGCAAGGGGATGAAACCTAAAAAAAGCTTCGAAGGGTGAGGAACTAGCGAAGGAGTGCATATCCCTATTGTAATTGTGCTAGATAATATGCATATAGGAGTCCAACTATTTTTTTTATGAAAATAAATGTAAAGGGAGTGGATCATAGTATGATTGACAACTTGTTTTTGTCTGTTGGTCTGGGGTGAAAGGCGGTGGAAAAATGAAGTTGGAAACCTAGTAAAGACCAAAGAGTACACCAAAAGGCACTGAGAAAATGAGAGTCTCTATCAGAAACAATGCTACTAGGAAATCTGAAGTGGGCCCAAATATGATGGAAGAAGAGGCCTCTTGTCTGAGTAGCAGAGGAAGTCTTATGAGAAGGGATAAATAGAGTCATCTTATAAAAATGACACATGACCACCCAAACATAATCATGTTTGTGGAGATTGGTAGGTAAAACACTTTAAAAGTCCATGGAAATAGATTTCCGTGAAAGTGAGGGAACTAGTAAAGGATGGTATGGGTCGTGCTTGTTATTGGATGTCTTACTTTGGGAACATAGAGAGCAAGTGAATGAACTTCTCGATTTGTTTTGGCAGAGAAGGAAAATACAAGTGGAACTAGAGATTGAAAATGGTATTGGTTGTGCCAAAATGCCCCGTGCATTAAGAGGTGTGTGCTTCACGGATGATAATAAGAATATATTTAGAGTATGGTGCATACAGTTGATTAAGTTTGTAGATCCATCCATCACGAATAGTATAATCTAGGAGTGGATTTTTATTGATCACTATAGCTTGCAGAAACGCTCCCCAAATTTCACCAAAGCAATAATCCTCTACATACATGTCTTTCGAGGCATCAAATGTTGCACAACACACCTCTAAAATGTGAAAGAATTTCGTAGGGGGAGACTTAACAAGTCAACCATATTGTTAGTGGATCCCTTCTTGTATTTAATGAATAGATGGAACTTCTGAATATAAGACCCCCATTTCAGATTGTGTTTCTCTTGAATATTACTCTACGAATTGATGAATATACGGGGGCGATGATCCGTATGAAGGATTGTTTCTTTTCCGAGAATGTAATAGCATGATTGCTTCAATTTCTACACCAAATTGTAAAACTCCTTTTCATATGTGTTCTAATTAACTTTGCCTCTACGAGAATATTTGAATGGTATGCCATTGGATGACCTACCTGTTTAAGTACATCTCCAATGGAAATCTGAGATGCATCTGTCTCAATATCGAAAGGATGATTCATATCCAACAGTCGTAGAATAGGGGAAGAGCATAATGGAGTATGTAGCTTCGCAAAGTGGTGCTAATATTCTATATTCCAAATAAATTTGGATTGATTAGGAAACCGGTGTAACGGATGAGCCAAATGGGAAAAATGAGAGACAAATTTCCTATAGAAATTAATGTCTCCCAAGAAACTCTTGAGGTCATGTGCACTGGAGAGCATTGGCCATTGTGACAAGGCCTATACATGATATGGATCTGCGAGCACCCATGTTGTGTCCAATATGAAGAACAAATATTGAAATTATGAATGTACAAAGTATTAGTTATTTTCCTTCACCTGAAGATCATGTGCCTACAGTAGCTCAAGTATGTTGTGGACATGTTGAAGATGCTCAACTAGAGACTTACTAAATACCAATATATCCTCCAGAAAAATAGGCACAAACTTACCGAAGTGGGGCCTAATGATGTTATTAATTAACTGCGTGCATTGTTTCAGAACAGGTTGCATTACCGACCACTCATAAATGCCAAACTTGGTCTTGAAAGTAGTCTTCCATGTGTCTGTTGCATTCATGCAAAGTTGATGGTAGCCTTCTATTAAATCCATCTTTGTGAATAAATAATCCCCTTGTAAGGGGTTCAACAAATCCCCAATCTGGGGTAGGGGGTGGTGGTTTTTAATAGTGGCTTTATTAAGGGCACGGTAGTGGGTCACTAGGCAGCACTTTGAGTTCTCCTTTCTAGGAATAATAAAATCTAGGGACACACAATGACGATGAAGGTTGAATATGGCATGAGTCTAGAAGTTTTCCAATTTGACATTCTATCTTAGCAACCTCTCTCGGAGCGATACTATAGGATGGCGTGTTGGGAAAAGAGGCACTTGGGATTATATCAATTGTGTTCTCAATAGAGCGAGTCGGGGGAAGGCCCGTGGACTAGGTGAGTACATTTGCAAATTCTTAGAGAAGGGGAGCCATGGTCGGAGGTGCACTATTGTTCAAGTTATCTGGTTTAATGGGGAGAAACAAGAACAAAGCGACACATTTGTTGATACTCACTTGATTAACATCCTTTTTTTTCGGTAAGGGGATGGGTGGATTTAAGAGCAGAAGATGTAAGCACATAGGTGCACCCCTCAAGGTGTAGGTGGTAATGATGATATTTTGCATGATAGACAACGTGTCATCTCTTTTGGTAGGGAAGGCCAAGTAGAAGATCAACAAAATATAAAGGAGAGACATCACACACCAGAGTATCCAGAAAGGGCCAATAGAAAAGGTCATAGCACAACAATGAGAAACACTAAGGTGATGGCCTCACTTTTGTACCTAGCCAAGCTGGTATGAGGTCGGGTGTGGAGTAGTTGGGATTTTGAAGAATTGTACTAGGTCTTGGGACACGAGGTTCTTTTGGCTTCCGTTGTCTAGGATAAGAAAATACAACTCATGATTAATATGAAAATTATGTGTAAACATGGGTACATTAGAGGTATCGAATTCATTAGTAGTCATTAGGATCAGCTAGGGGTCAAATTCTATATGATTGTTGAGAGATACAACTTCAAGAGGGGAATCTCGTTGAGAAAACTCTGTAAATAATGTCTTGTTGGTGCAAAGGTTATTAAGTGCTCGGAAGTTGAAAGATGCATGCAAGTTGGTCTTGTGAAAACTACACCAGCAGTCATTTTTGGGTAAGGACCCAATTTATATTCCACTACCAAGGCCCAAAGAAAGGCCTTGTCCAAGGAAGGAATCTCAAAACAAATCAACTTCACTATGGAAAATCATTAACAAACCATAATTAAATTCGACAATTTGTATCTCTTCCAGATTGAAGATGTGAAACTTGCAAAATACATTGATGTATCTCTCTGCTGATTGATTTGAAGTTACAACCATTTGGCAAAGTGGTTCTGGTGATATCTTGGGGGATAGAGGCAAAAAATCCTTCACAAGAAGTGAGGTGTCGATGCATTGTAGCTACTGGCTTTCCTATCTCGATGACCAATGAAAAATTCTCAAGTTAACTATCCCACCAAACTTGCGTAATTTCCTCCTATTGCAGGCATACAATATGAAGCTTCATGTCCTCGTCCATCTCAGGACATGCCTTGAAGTAGGTGGAGAGAATACAGATCCGAGAATAGATAGTCTCTCCATTCATTTCGCCCGAAACTTTGGGCAGTTGAAAGGATAGATCAAGCTAGATAGGTGTTGGATTTAGTCAATGTTGTAGATATAGTAACTCATGAGGAGAAAGAGATAAATCCTGATTTGGTGTAACACATTGGACGCTAAGTCCTCTATGAATGGTCCTTTACCATGTGACATTATTTTCATCCACCAAGTGATTCAATCTAAAGAGACGCCTCCATGAGGTGATGCACACTACCAGAAATCTAACCCTGAGAAGGGCATGACGTTAAACGTTGAGGAGGGCGTACTAACACCCTATGCAGAACGTTGCGATTTGAGAACACAAACAATATAAATATAAATATATATATATATATATATATATGAATTGGATGACGGCTTCCCGTCTAATTCTTGATGTCGAGCAAAATCTTGTTGAGATCCACGCCCTGATAATGATAAGAGAGAATAATGAATTAGACGATAAATTGACCATCAGTTCTATTAAGTGAGAGAGGAGCACATTTATAAGAAAGGCTGCCTTTTCCTTCTTCGTTATTATCCGTTTACTATAGAAAATGTTGAAACAAAGTTATTTTACAATAGAAATTGCTGAAGTGAAGCTATTTATAATAGAAATCACTGAAGCTAAATAAAATTACTAAACATTTATTATGGAGCGCCCTCCTCTTCATGAGTGGCCAAGGAAGAGTGCACCCTTCCAAGTGGCCTAGTGATATTAGACTCAAGTGATGATTTCCTTCGCTTAGATATTCTCCAACAAGATCTTCATGAAGCGCGTCTTTTTTTCCTAACAGATGAACAAGCACAAAGTCCACAACGCAGAGGGAGATTGTTTTGGAAGATTAGTATTGACCTCGGTCTCTGAGGATCCTTGGTAGCTGAATGTGAGTGATATATATATTTTTGGCCTCAAACCATATCTTGTTAAATGAAGTGGAAGAAGACTCTCTTTGTTGGTCAAACAATCTAGGGACGAGAGAGTACACATGAAATCTTGGATATAATGCAGTGAAGGAGGCTAGCTCTTCTGGAATGTGTTGTTGGTGGGGATCCCTTTAGAATCTACACACACCTCTTAAGAGAAAAATATCTCTCTGGCTTGCTCTTAATAACAAATTTCTCACGTGGGAGAAAGATTTAAAACGAGGATCGATAGGTCTGAGATTTTGCATTCTATGCATATCTAACGAAGACTCCTACGCTCACCTCTTTACGTGCTACTATTACATAGAAAATGTTTTGGCTTTGGTGGCTAAGGATCTCCAAGTCCATTTTAGCTAGATGCACAAATAACTCGATAAAATCCGTTGAACATGGATAGATGATAAGCAGGCTCACCATTTTGAGCGTTCCCAAGGTCATTGGTTAACAATATATGTTGGTCTCAAAATAATTTTATTTTTAAAAATGAATTCATTCCTCTTAAGACTTGTGCAACCCTTATATCACCGATATTTAGAAGGAATATATGGTAAAGAAGAAAAGAAAAAAGTTTTGACTTCTTGTCATGCCGAATTTGCTCAGTCTATTCCTTGGGGATATTTCAACGGAGCAAGCCAACGACATCCTCCTCATTGTGGGCTTGGAGTCGTTCTCTTCTTAAAGGAGAGTCACTATTTTCACTTTCGTTATGATCTTGACAGAGGTTCCAACAATCGAGTTGAAGTCATAGATCTCAGAACATTGCTATTTGTAGATCACGAAAAAGGCATAAAAAAACTTCATATTTTGAGAAACTCTAAGCTTGTAAGAAGGAAAAGTGGAGAATGTGGGACTTGGTTCATTATTTCATGACTTGGAATATCAAATAAACTCCTTTGAGTGACTCTCCTTTTCTTCACACTCTCAATGTACTAAATACAACAATAGATAAGCACTCCAAGGAAGCCTTGCAGTTGCGGAAAGGAGCTTTAGGTTATTATGCATTTGTAGATGGTGTGGAAAAGAAAACAATGGAATTCCTTTCAAAATCTAGTCTTGGCATTTGTGGCATATTCTCTTGTTGATAACAATAGTATGTAGTACATTTTGTTCTATTTTTGGAAGTAAGATAGAGCCTATGATGGTGAATGGTACATGTTCTTGTTGATTAGAATAGTATGTAGTACATTGTGTTCTATTTTTGGACTTAAGATAGAGCTTATTATGGTGAATGGTATTGGTGTTCAATAATGATACATTCTTATGAGTACAAGCTTATTTCGTTTTGAAAGATTGTAATAGGTATATTCATTTTTTTTTGAATATGGTGATTTTTTTAAAAGATTTTTTATTTTTTTTACTTTTTGATTGATTATATTAAGTTTAATAATCAATATTAATGGTTATTAATATAATTAACAACTATTAATATTTATTATTAATATTATTGTTTGTATTTATATGTTTTTCTAATTTTTTGTTAGTTTTTAACTAGTTATAATTATTATTGGTTAATATTAATATAATATTAATATGTAATATATATCATTAATATTAATGTATAGTCATTATTGTTTTTTGTGTTTATCTTTTTCTCTTTCTTTGCATTTCTATTATATTTCTTCTCTCATTATTTTTTAAAGGACTGATTTCTTGAGTTTATGAGGCTTGTCTTTGCATTATTTATTATATAAGATTTATCCTGACTACCTCACCGAAATTAAAAACAATTAATATAAGATTTATCTTAATTCACGATTTATTAAGCTTTTACTTAAATTAAAATACAATTGATTTGAGATGTAAATCTCTCTTTAATTTCATGTATTTCATGGATTAATGAATTTATGTTGATGCTATTCATATATATGCTATGGATTGATAAAAAAAAATTACTCATCTAAAATATATATATAAACACATCAACAATAATTATTTAACTTATATTAAATTTATTACCATTATTTTATTTTTTATTTTGTATATCATATTATATTAAGGAGTTATATTCACATCTTATTAAAATGGAATATACGTTTAATCGCCTTACGTTTATCAATAAAATTATTTATTACCATCTTATTAAAAAATAACTTAAAAAATCTAATATACTTCGAACCCATATTTCCATCATCCGGTTCTCTAAAATACTCTATTGAATTCTTTGAATGAGAATTCTATGAACGACGATTAATGTTTCAAAAAGTAGAACATACTCTCTTTTATTAAATCCACATCTTAAAGACTTGGATTACCTGGTTAAAGTAATGGTATGTGAGTTTCATATCCCAACATTTGTATGAAGTATGTTTTATCATCTTTCTCCATATAAGAAATCTTAAATATTTTGATGGGAATTCTATTCTTTGTGGATTTATGGATAATTTTAAAGATGAAAATTTATTTTAAAATGCAGAAATTTTGAGGAATCTTATTGGTTCTTTATATTTTAAGTATAAATGTTTGGCTATATTTTAATTAAAATATTCAAATTTCTAAAGATTTTATATAATTTTTATAAAATGTTGAATAAACCTTAATAAGAGTATATACCCTAACCTTAATAATAATAATCCTAACCTTATACTTTAACTCTAATCCTAACCCTAACCCTATATAATACTAATTATAATAATCCTAATCCTGACCTTATACCTTAACCCTAATCCTAACCCTATTAATATATAATATACTATATACCCTAATCCTAATATGGAATGCATAGTTTTGTTTATGGTGGCAGAATTTAAAGCAAAATAATCCTAATATGAAATGCATTGTTTTGTTTATGGTGGCATAGTTTAAAACAAAATAAATATTTATTTCGGGGCTATATATCAATTGTTATTTAATCGTTAGATCTAGCACAGATCACCCATTCACGGTGAGCCTTGGCACTAATTTGAGCTAGGAGCCGTAGGACTACATCCATCGCGCTCCTTGCATTCTTCTCTCTTGTAGAGATTTCTTATTCAATCTAGTTGTTCGATGTTTAGTTCAGAATTAAATAAATATACTACTCAATTCATTATGACTGAGATTTTATTTATGGGACTATATTTCAATTGTTATTTAATATTTAGATTTATAGCATAGATCACCCATTCACGTCACAGTGAGCAATAATGTGGCTGTCAATGCTATGCACAAATTCAGAGTAACAACTTATAGTGCATAATTGTGTTTTAGTAATAACTTAAGGGAGTAATCGCTCTCCATTATCTTCATCATTTAAAAGTTCTCATGCAATGATTAATACATTAATGAGACTGAATGAGGCCATAGAAAATAAATGTGAAAGTTTTGTACAGGGAAGAGCTTTCTAATGGTGGCCTCAAAGACTGGATGCAATATATGGAAAACTTACCTCTATCTATTAGAGTTATCCATATAGCTTCCATGGTTGTTTCCTGAGTACATGCGAAGAATTGCATGTAGCTTATTGTCACTGGTTTTCAAATGTTTTAGATTATTGTTATCCATTTCCATTGTGAAAGAAATGAAAATGTAAGAAGCGTCACAAGAAAGATAAGTAAGAAAACGAGGCAGTGCGTTTAGAATATTTGAAGATAAATAGCAATGAAGAAGTTTGTAAGAAGATAAGTTCTTTTGTAGAAAAATAATTTACTACTAGGGATAATACTAGGAAACAAAGGGTTTAATACCAGAGAGTTCCAGAGATTAGAGTTTAGTACCAAAGATACGAGATACGAGAAATTAAGGTTTAATACCAGGAACTGGTTTAATACCTATTGGACATCTTATGTCTGTCGATGTTTAGCTTTGTATTTCTCACAAAATCCAGAGGATTCTTGAGCATTCTGATTATCATTCCCATTGTATGTACCTGCAATGGTAAAAAACAGAAGTGATTTCCCCAGTGTACTTAAGTTGGATTTAACATCTCATCTATGCTTTGCACAATTTACATTCTTCATTATGCTTTGCACAATTTACATTCTTCATTAGATCTCAAATATTGTCTCAAGCGTTGAAGATAAGTTAATTGAATAAACCATAATTGAATTGGAATGGCATAACACATAATCCAGCAGAGGCTCTCATGTTTATCATACATATACATAGTGTTGTGAGTCTTGAATTCTTTATTTCTTTAATAACACAATCCTTTGTAATACTTGAATGCATACACGGTCTGGAAAAATTAGGGAAAACTCACTCGCTGAAGTTAAAATGCATATTGATCTTTCCTCGTCTAGAGAAAATTAGGGAAAATTCACAGGGTGCATTTAAAATGCATGTTGATCCGTCGTGGTTTGGAGCAAATTAAGGTATTACTATTCCACATTGTATTCCGTGTAGAAAATCATTACCACACGCATGTAGAAAAATAAACGCATCGTCAATATGACAATGGTTTTTTGTAGCGGTATGGAGATGTGGCCAAAAGTGACGGAAGCTGTAAATGTAAATATGTAAATGTAAATATAAAAGGTTAATAGTGAAGTAATTGTTTAATTTGAAGTAAGTTTGTTAATCACTTAAATGTGGAAATTAGATGGTTCACATTAATTTATTAACATGATTTAGTAAATGTGAAAAAGTAAATAACTGACACATTAAAAAATGTTAAAAATTTATAAACATTAAATTTCAATCATTGATGTGGAAGGACGACCAAAAATATGCTGCCCAAAGGTAGCGGCTGAGAATGTGTGCCCCTACTATACTGGGAACGCCCAAATGTAGCGGCTGAGAATGGGTGCCCCTACTATACTTGAGAACGCGTGTTCCTAGTGTTCCTAATATAAAACTTTTGTGGTAATTCGTTTCACTTCATTAAATGAAACGTGGCAATTACATATCCTTACAGTATTTTTTTAATGTGATTAGGTAAATGTTAAAAAGTAAACATGTTAAAGGATGCCTTGATAAATGCAAGAAAGTTATGAACAATAAATCTGATCTATTGATTTTGGAGAACCACTAAGAATATGCCAGCATCTTCAATGCATAGCCATCAGATTAGGATTTAAGGTAAAATAAGGTTAAAAGATCATTAATTGTGCCCATTATCAATAGGTTCGACGTAAAGATCATTAAATGTGTCCATTTCCAATAAACATACACAAATAAATTTACTTTAATCTTTATCTCATCATAATATTTATTTATTTTTATTTCTTAAAAAATACTACTTTTAAAATTATCCACAATTCTAATTGATTTTCCATAATTCTAATTCATTTTCCAATTTGTCTCACATTTTAATGTCTTTTTTAACAACATATCCATTGGATCCTTTGATGTGGAGCTCGCTTGCTAATTAACCCTAAAATAATGAAATATGAAGTGAAGGTTGCTCGATAAACATAATTATGAGATTCACACGACACCTTCAAGTAGTTTCACAAGAAGGTGAGAAATAGTTGATAGCATTTGGATGTCCGCATTTTGCCTCATAAAAAGTTTCAAAAGGTTGAAAATGAAAGAAAACTTTAAATCTTATAAAACCAACTTTAATTTTTATAAAATCATTATTTTATGTTTTCTTTTAATTTTTGTTTAAACGATTATTGTAATATTTGGTACAATTATTTTATGGATTATTATTACATTTAAGATCAAAATTATTAGGAAGAAAATTTATCTTAAACTATATAAACTTCACTTAATTTTATTAATTTTTAATATGCAAACTATAAAATGTTTGGCTTTTTTGGAAAATATTCAAATTTTTAAGGATTTTATATAGTTTTTATATGGGTGTGACTTTAATAATGATAAGACTAAGGTTATGATTATTAAATCCAATAAGACCCTTTATGATACCTTCTTATATGACAACAACAACTTGGAGGAAGTGATTTCATACAAATATCTTGGAATTGATATTCACCACAAGCTCAATTGGAATTATAGCATTGATAAAAGGATTATTGGGGAATGGAAAGCTTATTATGGGCTTGAAAAAAATTGTAAATCAACTGATCTTTGCAGTTGGGATAAGAAGAAACTCATCTTTGAGATTCTTGTTACACCTGCTATTTTTTATGGATGTGAAATTTGGGGCTGTAGTATCTCTCGTAAAGATAGAGCAAATACAAAAGAATTTTATAACCTATAATCTCAAAATTAAAGGAAACACACCCTATCCCATCCTCCTCTTAGAAACAAGCCTCTCCCCCATTGAGAGCATGGCTATGACTAAATGCCTAATATATAAGAACAAGTTAAACAACATGGAAGACAAGAGGATTCCTAAAATTGCTTCAAAATCGAGTCATAACCACCATCGACTTAAGCAAGGATGGCATAAAGATGCCCGGTCTTGGTTAAACTATTGGGGAATCATGGAAGACACCATTTTGCAGAATAAATATACTATTAAAAAAAGTGTCAAATCAAAATTTAAGGAGAAAATGTGGTGCGATAAAGAGTTAGATGAAAAAAGAAAATTAAGGTATTATAAATATGTAATCAACCCTAATCTAGAAGATCAAAATTATCTGTTTGTTTTACGAAGTGTAAAGAAAAAAAAAAACATTGTTAAGATAAGAACAAATTCTCACAAGCTCCATAAAACTGGGCGTTGGTCAATTCCTAAAACACCATGGGATGAAAGAGTGTGTCACCTTTGTGACACTAAGAGGGTTCAAGATAAAAAGCACTTTCTCTTATATTGTCCAGCCTATACCCATATTAGATCTTATTTTAAAAATATTTGTCACACTACCAACCTTCCTAAACTCTTAACTCAACAAAAGTATGGTGATCTTGGAAATCTTCTCTTAATGCTTTTCAACCACAGAAACAAAATTCTAAAGAATTGCAAGTAATCACTTACCCTTTTAAGGTCCGATATACCAACTCGGTCTTAGTGGACATTAATCATCATCATCATAAAATTTGGACTATTTCTGTAAAAAAAATTATTCTATAAAATTTGGGAGTAAAAATGGAAATTGGCTAATCTTTTTTTTGGGAATAAGCATGGAAAAATAGCCCATGAACAATTTTGATTCACATTAGTGTTTTTGTGTTTCTGATTTAAAAATAAAAAATATTACTTGCATTTCTTTCATGCCATTGAGAGGGAGACTCAATCTACATTCCTTTTCAATGTATTGATATACTTTTCTTAAAAAATTTAAAAATTGAGGGAAATAAGATTATAATTTTGTAAAAGATTTAGTGAAATCAGTTTATAATTTTCCAATGACATTTTTATTTTAGTTGGAATATATACATTTGTATATAATATTATCATTTATTAATTTAGTAAGTTAAATAGTAGACAAATTCAATGGTTTTTTTCTGTGTTTTCCAATTAGTAGGTTATTTTTGGGAAATTATAGCTTCAAGGTTTTTATGCTAACTTTGATAATGGAAATTTTATTGCGAGAGATTTTGCTCATTTTAAGATGACCCAAATGGTTTCATTTTTTAAAAAATAAATAGATCAAAAATTTATATAGACAAAAAAAAAAAAAACCCACAAAAAAATTGAGTTTATCTACTTATTAACTCTCTCCTTGTGTAATCATAAGTTACTTCAATGTAATATTTAATAGATTACAACTTTTTTATTCTCATTCATATATATTGTTGTTAATAGGTTACTTCACAATGATGTTTTTATTCTCATGTGACGTGTTGTTTAATGGGTTTCATTTTAATTTAATATTTTAACATACTAATGTCCCACACTAATATTTACTTAAATAATACATTCTAGAATAACATTAAATCTATAATTTTAAATGTTTTTAAATTGATATGGGAAACATTAATATTGTGTGGAAAAATTATAATTTATAAAATTTAATACATTATTCACATTTATATAAATTAAATGAGATCTAATGACTGAACCATCTAAGAGAAAGTGTTTTTCATCTTCAACCTTCTTAGTGTAACAAAGGTGACACTCTTTCATCCCATGGTGTTTTAAGAATTGACCAATGCCAAGTTTCACTATGGAGATCATGAGAATTTGTTCTTATCTTAGCAACTATTTTTTTTTTACACTCGTCAAAACATATAGATAATTTTGATCTTCTAGATTAGGGTTGATTACATCCTTATAATACATTAATTTTTTTTTTTCCTCTAACTCTTTATCACACCACATTTTCTCCTTAAATATTGATTTGATGATATTTTTAATAGTATATTTATTCTGCAAAATGGTGTCTTCCATGATACCCCAATAGTTTATCCAAGACTGGTAATCTTTATGCCATCTTGTCGATGGTGGTTACGACTCGATTTTGAAGCAATTTTAAGAAGCCTCTTGTCTTCCATGTTGTTTAACTTGTTCTTATACATTAGGTATCTAGTCATAACAATGTTCTCAATGGGGGAGAGACTTGTTTCTAAGAGGAGGATGGGATAGGGCATATTTCCTTTAATTTTGAGATTATAGGTTATAAAATTCTTTGAGAGATACTACAACCTGAGACTTCACATCCATAAAGAATAATAGGTGTAACAAGAGTCTCAAATAAGAGTTTATTCTTATCCCAAATCCAAATATCAGATGAATTACATTTCTTTTCAAACCCATAATAAGCTTTCCATCCCCCAATAATCCTTTTCTCAATACTATAATTCTAGTTGAGCTTGTGGTGAATATCAATTCCAAGATATTTGTATGAAGTCACTTCCTCCAAGTTGTTGTTGTCATATACGAAGGTATCATAAGTGATTTTATTTGATTTAATAATCATGTCCTTGGTCTTATCAATATTAACAATGATATCCATATTGGAGAAAAAATCCTTGAGGATTCTTAGTTGGTTTTCAAGATCATGTGGACTCCTTGCCATAAGAACAATATCATCAACATAAAGAAGAAGATTAATGACTTTACGAGTGAAAGTAGGGCCGACACAATCTGATTTTTCCGAACATTCTTTTAATTCATTAAATTATTAATATATTAAAAAATGTGAATTAATAAGTATTAATTAGTTAATTTTATTTGTTAATAAATTGATTCATGTTATAAAAAATAAGACTATACTATCATCAATTATTTTCAAAAAAACAATTTAGATATGCATTTTAACTATTTATTTTTCTATGAAAATTTGGTTAAATTATATTAATTTGTACATAAAAAATTAATTTCAACTAAATATAATTTTTAAAATTTTCATTTTAATTTATGTTAATTAATATTTTGAAAATAAATATTAAATAATGAACCAAATATATAAATAAACCTTTTTATTTTAATAAATCTAAATAATTTTCAATACTAATTTACACATTAGATTTCATGTAAACTTAAATAATAAACCAAATATAGAAATAACTTTTTTATGCGGATACCTAAATAATGTTCAATGGTAATTGAGACATTGCCACATGAGTTCCCTCCAATCAATGCACGGAATCGTTAGGACACATGTTCAATGGTCCATTCAAATTAAATCTTATATATTTTAGTCTATACAACATATGTTATTAGTCCATGCCGAAGGCATAGAGAGACTATAGTGATCGATAATTCATTGACTTCATATTAGTTTGTGGTTTGAATACAATTTTTTGCATACTTTTTAATGTTCGAACTACAAAAGTAAAAGCATTATTTTTTATATAATAAAAAAACCCATATATATCATGATCTGATTGGATGATAGATTTGAGGTCTTATTGCCATCTTCACTATTCCAAATGAGTTATATGTTTCCATATCCGCAGTTTTATCATGTACGGCGTTTTTCTTAATGTTTAGATATCCAAAGTTTGTACTAATAGTTTTGAGGTCTTATTGCACATGGATAGTCATCGGTAAAAGACCCCATAGACCAGAAACAAGGAAAAGACATCTACAAAGTCTCTTGCTCATGCGAGAAATGTTACATTGGGGAAACCGGACGATCATTTCAAGTAAGAATCAAGGAACATGAAGCTGACATCAGAAATGAACGCACTCGCACTTCAGCGTTAGCAGAACACTCGCTTAAGACAAAACACCATGTTTGCCTTGAGGATACCAAGATACTAGCAAAAGAGGACCATTACTACAAAAGGCGCCTAAGAGAAGCTCTAGAGATAATCAAACACCCCAACAACATAAACAGAGACTGTGGCCTAGAGGTAAGTAGATTTTGGTACCCATTAATCAACCAACTTAAGGAACCTCATACATCGAATTAGGTTTGACACCACCTCTCTTTCCTCTGTTTGAGTTCATAGGTCTAGGAGTCTAGCTAACCTTATACTAAACAAATACTTTTTCTTAGAATTTTAAAAACCTTAGCTTACACAACTTTTTAATTTACACTACTATATCCTTAGTAAACCTAATTTTATAACATTCACTTAAAAATCCTAATTCTTGAATAAAACAAAATACCTAGACCTATCAATCTTACACTAATTTATCCTATAGAAACCCTAGATTCACCCTATCACATCCTTAAAAAACCCTAGTACTATTACTAAATCATTTAAAATCAATCTAACACTTGATAATCAATCATTTTAAAATCTAACTCTAACCCTAGACCCTATATTAATATTATCAAACTAAAATTAATTCTTAAAAMTAAATCAAACTAAACTAAACTTATAATCACTCATATTTCAAACCTAGTATTATTACTMAATCTAAATAAATAACCTAGTACTATTATTAATTCAATMAAAAAACCTAGTACTATTAAAAATTAATCACTAAAATTAATTCTTAAAACTAAATCAAACTAAACTTATAATCACTCATATTAAACCTAGTATTATTACTAAATCTAAATAAATAACCTAGTAYTATTATTAATTCAATCTAAWCACTATTATCACTAAATCTAAATCAAAAACCTAGTACTATTAAAAATTAATCACTAAAATTAATTCTTAAAACTAAACTTATAATCAAAACATGAAACCCTAGTACTATTAATAATTCAACCAAGTATTATTAATAACCTAATTAACTCATTTACTAAATGCTAAAATTGAATTTTTAGTTTTAGAAATTTGACATTACAACTAGCCGACCTAATTACAAATCTCAAAAATGTCCTGCATCTACTATTAATTGACGAAGATCAGCAAGCTTTGTAATGACGATTAGTCCTGATGATGAATCCCGATTCGGATTCGAAACGTCTGATGACAAAAATGACACCAACTGTGGATTATCCGGCAATTAATCTCGAAACTACTCACCACAGAAATCTGAAAACAACAATTTTCTTATTACTTTGTCATCTTAGTCAATTTTTGTTTTAGCATAGTCCCCACTGTTTGAACTATTGTTGTTGTTGTTATTATTATTATTATTATTTATTTTTTAATTACTATTACTATGTGTGATGTTTCTTTATTGTTGTGTATTTCGAGAGTCTTTGTCATTGTTGTGTACATAAATAGGCATGACACACTACATTCGTTATTAAATGTTTTCATAGGGTGACACCCTTCGATGGTTCTGATAGTCATAAGTGTTTACCTAACAGGTCTCACAGCCTTAAATGTTTATTGTATAGATGTGTTGCAATACAATTTCGTTCCATTTTTTTTATGGTGTTGTTTGCAGTGAAATTGTGCAATATTGTTCTTCACTGGAATCACTGGTTCAGTGGTTGATGCTTGTTTGTTGGTGCATTCCATGATTATTGTTGTTGTTTGATTTAAATTTGCAAATTTGAGGTCATGGAGTTGCAGTTTGACCTCTTCGTGGTTTTTCACTGGTTTGTTGTTCTTCAACTGTGCAAGTTGTTGGACCTGTTGTTGTGGTTAGCAAGTTTTGGGGCTGCACTCTTGTCATCCCTCGTTGACAAGTAAGTTTTTGTGCCATCGTTTCATTGCTAATCATTTTTTCCTGCTTGGTGTTTTGCACCTTGCAAGCAAGTTTTTTCATATGCCAACTTATGCCAACTTCCATGTCCTAGATATTGTGCAATACCTATTTCCAAAATTGCAATGCAAAGGGGCTTAGAAAACAAATTTAGAGCTGTCACAAGGGAATGCTTTTATTCTGTGGGTTAAAAACTTTGTCCAAATATTGCCTTTGTCCTATCCTTTCTATTTTGCAGAACATATTTTGCCTCTGAGAAGCTTGTAGGATGCACACCATGAATAGGTTCAAATCATTTTTTGTGCCCAGCAAATTTATAGTGTTATTTATTTGCGTTGTTTCTTCTATTTGGTTCATTGTTCAGTGTAGGTTTTTTTTCTTGTCATCTGTGGTGGAAAATAGGGGGGATTGAATTTGACAAGAAGAAGGTTGAACAATACATACCGGGATTGGGACGCAGTTCCACACTTGTAGTTTTTTTACTTGTCCTTTTTTTTATTTTTTTTTTATTTTTTTCCCCTTTTCTTTGTTTTCATATAAACTCGAAATAGCTAAGAAACAACTTGAAAATCACAGTTTAAGAGATGAAACACGTCATAGATGTTGATTCGTAATAAATGGATAAAAATTCCATTAAACATGACAACATCGATGAGGTGTTGCATAGCAATGGGATTTTTAGATTGGATGCATTCTCGTATACTGTAGGAAATTTCCTTTTCAATGAATTTCAAGTTCTACTGCATTTTCGTTATTCCTCGACCGACCTGCACAATGGATTGATAGATTATTTATTGGGTTGTTTAAAAAATGGCGACGCTGAGGCATTGGAGTCATATGAATACGAATTGGCATTTGATTTTCTTCGGCAGTTGCATGGAATACATGATGTCACTACGTATTTTTCAAAGATGCAGTTGTCTGCATCTCCAATTTTTCCTCCACATGAGAGGGGAATTTGGGGAGATACATTTTGTATACAGTGGTTGTATAAGTGGCTCAATATATTAATTGGAGTATGGTCATTGACAAGAAAAACAAGATATTTATTATTCAACAAGATTGCATATAGCAATCCATATTACATCTTGTTCCATGATGCTAATCTTGTCAATGGTCATTATGAACCACTATTGTATAGAAAATTATCCATATGAAATCTTGGAGGACCCCATATTTACTTGTCCCTCATTTGCAAACACCTTGAATCTCAATGGAAACGGATTTTGCATTGCATAGAATGTCATGGTTTGCAGATAGCAACAACTGTTGTATCTAGCTATGGAGATAGTTTGTTCAACGCAATTTGTTTTTTGGTAGAAACATATTTCGATGTGCAGTCACTGCGGATTTACATTGTACATTCCTTTTCCATTGGAATTATAAGCGACAACCAATAGGATTTTAGTTGCTTGCATCAACACCTTTCGCCATATCTCATAGAAAATATGTCGGCAATTGGAAGTTGGCAAGAATACCTTGTAAACATGGCACTGCCATATGAAAAAGGAAATGTGGAGGGTGTCATATTCTGTTTGCAATGGATATCTATCATATTCAGAGTAAATATCCAGGTTTGGTCGGCCCTGCCATATGGCGTTGTCCATTCTGGTCTATTGATTCAAATTACGATTGAACAATTGACATCCTCTCGTTGAAAACATATACGACACATATCCATTATCAACCTTTTCTAGGACATATCATTGGTTCAAGGTCCATTATCCATGCTACCCAAACCGCATCGAATCTTCATAAGCGTGGCATGCTTTTTAATGAGAATGAAACTCGTCCCAGTTGTGATAAGTCGATACGGGGCTTAAATAAAAAATGTAGACTAAGTTATCAAAACTTTAGAAAGGTCATGCGTAAAATTCGTCCCAATTGTGATGAGGCCATACAAGGCTTAAACAAAAAATGTAGACTAAGTTATCACAACTTGAAAAATTCCATACGTGAGAGAAGAAAAAACATTGGTAGTATAGGAAATAATGTCGGTCCAAGGTCCAGTGTCAATTCCAGCCAAACCACATTGAATGTGCATAAGCGTCACATGCTATTTAATCATACTGAAATTCATCTTAGATTCCATGAGGTCATCCTGGCCTTGAACAAGAAACATAGACTAAGTTATCACAACTTGAGAAAGGTAATACACAAGAGAAAAAAATACATTGCTACGCTTCCTTCTAGAGAGAAAGTGACATATCACAATCTAAAAAAAATTGTTCATGCAGAACACAACAGAAACATGTACAGTTGCATATCCCACAATGGTCATGAAACTATTCGAGAGGAAAAAATCACATTTTGTGGGTTAGAAGAAACATCGTGCAATACTACCAATGAAAACTAGCAAACACTTTTTACCCATACTTCCCTATGGAAGAAAGATGCAAGACAGACCTACATGAAACAAATCAAAGACACTCCTTCCATTGCATGTGCAATTTGAGATCAATTGAATTTTGAAAAAAACAATAAGCCTTTCACACCTAATTTGGAAGTAGAATACCTCCACTTGAAAATACATAATAAAACATTTTCTAGTGGAAAAATTTGTCTTCCATGCAAACAGTCGCTTGAAAATGGAAAATTGCCACAATTTGAAACCCCTGACCAAATAAGATGTAATACACCACTACCATATGTAAGTGTACTTATGGAACTTGAAGAGAAACTTGTGTCTCTCTAAATTGCATTTGCACAAATCAGGCCATGGGGATATAAACGACCCCAGATGGGCTTAACAAGATCAATTATTACTGTGCATGTTCAACCAGATGTTGTGCAAAAATCCTTGCCACAATTCATTAGTGATACAATGACAATTGTTCTGGCTCTCAAAAGATGCTTGCAATATAAAAATGTGTATCATATATGCAAAGTGCGTGTGATGTTTATATGAAAGGATTAAAATAATTATGTTCCAGGGCCCTGTACAAAGCACAAAACATTTGTATAAATTAGACCTGGATCAATGTTCTTCGAGAAGAGGATGACATCTCTACACAGACTCTCAAAACTACTAGTGAATTTGATACAAGTGATGAATCGGATAATGAAACACCTGCTGAGACATTGGTGCATGGATTCACTGATTCACAGTGCATTCGTGACTTGCAAGACAAGGTTGTCGAAATTGCACCTGCTGAGGGGAAACATCCACTTGGAATATTCAAGGACAAATTCACTAAGGAAATGAACTTCCCAACACTCTTCTATGGAGATCCACGTCCCACTGACATTACATAATGATTTAGTTACCATAAAATAGTTCGATGGGAGCTTCGACATTCAAGCGGTGACTTCTCTTATCACATAACAAATTTATTTTTCAAAACAATGTGCATAATAATAGAGCAAGTGTTGTCTTGCATGTGGGTCCTGTTATCCCCGCTACCTAGGGATAACTAGGAGATCATGTCTCGAGGCCTACATGATCCCAAACATGGAGTACGAGAGCAGATTGACTTGAGCATGGCCCTTGAGGGCCCATCTTTTCTTCTTCTCAGCCAGACTTGTCCTGTCAGCAGTACCAGCCTCCCTCACTACCGGCCTGGGCTCGCATCAGAAAAGGCTCTTGCTCCATGAGGTAATTGGTCCAAGGTATCATGGTATGTGTCACATTTGATCATTATAACCTTCTTATGTATGCATTAGATCTCTTCCATTTC